>JADWQK010000261.1:0-52907 GCA_017933935.1 Sesamia nonagrioides | reverse complement strand
TCAAGCCATAACAAAGCGTCTTAAAGGGTATCTATACTAATATATAAAGCTGAAGAGTTTGTTTGTATGTTTGTTTGTTTGTTTGAACGCGCTTAATCCCAGGAACTACGGGGTCCGATTTGAAACAATATTTTTGTGTTGGATAGTCTATTAATCCAGGAAGGCTTTAGGCTATACAACATCACGCTGCGATCAATAGGAACGGAGCATAACTAAGTCCACGCGAACGAAGTCACTGGCGGCCGCTAGTCTACTTATAAAATAGCTCGCAAGCTAGCAAACCAATAATTTGATGTGACGATTATCTGACTAATATTTTTCCAACTTATCTATAATATTCTAATCTATATACTAATATATAAAGCTGAGGAGTTTGTTTGTTTGTTTGCTACATAACATCACGCTGCGACCAATAGGAGCGGAGCATAACTAACACAACGCGAACAAAGTCGCTGGCGGCCGCTAGTAATATATAATTTCAAAAGTGTATAATAATATACAATATTGTAGTCATTTGCTTCTTATATCCAAAAAAGGGTTCGTACTTTTGTGGCATAACCGACCTGCCACCATGTTGATTTATCTTCAAAGTTTCAGCTCCAATGATTGTAACCTTTTTATTTTAATAATTTAACAACTTTCATTGCGTTTTTAAACGTTATTGACCAGACATTTTTGTTGGAACATAAAGCAATGAATTAGCAATATTCATTAAACTATTTAATGCATTTGTTAAATTTATAGTTACGTTGTTTTTAATTATTTTTATTTAGTATTGTTTCTTATTCCTTAAAAATAAATAACTAAAATTATTCAGTGTGCAGGCATGAGAAACAGGGTATAAAGTTCACTTATCCTCCATATAAAAGGGAGGATCCTCCGACCAGACGGGTGTTATGTCTGGCGGGCACTTGCCCAACGGTTGAAATTGGGAAGTTGTATGTATGCTAATTGCACGGTAAACTCTGCTTGCGAGATGTACAATTCGTGTGACGTCAGTATGACGCGTTGTTCCATGTGGCGTTTGTAGGTACCGCTACATTTATATTGTAATTGACAGTATTATACACAAAAAGGCTACTCAAGTGCCCACTTGAATACAATAAGCAATGACTAAGATGAGTTCTTAACAAAATATTCTCAAGAGCTTCTCCAACGTGTTAAACCTTGACCCCAACAAGTGCCTATTCTTATATCTCTCTGTTATGATAACTACAACCCGTGGGTCACTGACATTGACACTGTTTCATATGATATATGACCCATTGTGATACCCAAATGATCAATCAATTTGAGAACATGAATAATTTTTACATAATATAGACCTATATAACAATAGTAATTTAAATGGTTCTTATTATGACAACTATTGTTAAATTAAGTTTATCTCAAATTTTGGCCAAAAGTGTATCATGTGAATTAGATTTGGTTGATAAGAGTATTGTTTTATTGTGTATCATGTACTATGCTTTACTATAAGCATCTGTACAAATAAATAAAACTAAGAGTCTGTTTATAATTAAAATAACGGTCGGTGGAGTTAGTCATGCTCCGCTCCTATTGGTCGTAGCTTGATGTTATATAGCCTGTAGCCTTTGGGCTATCCAACACAAAAAGTTTTTTTTCAAATCGGACCAGCAGTTCCTGAGATTAGCGCGTTCAAACAAACAAACTTTTCAGCTTTATATAATTATTAGTATAGATAATACATTTTCAGTAAATGTATATGATAGTCTAGACGGTACCTACTAACTACTGCTCTAACAGGACCCAACATGCTGCTGCGTCTAGCGGTACCGACGACACTGCTGCATGTGTCCAGACTGCAACACTCCACGTACATTGAGGAGGTCGTGGAGTATCTGCGCGCCAAGACCAACTTTACTTTGAGGGTCGAGAGGTTGGAGCTGCGTCACAACAGGAATTTCGAGTCGTTCATGGTACGGTTTCCGACACAATATCAACTCGCGAAGTTCCTCAAAGAAGAGTTCCGGCCGAAAGGTTTTGTGTAGCCCCGGTTTCGTGGCCAGCTACGTGACACCAGCCAGCGAAACACGACGCCGACACTTCGTGTACATTCATCATCCTCATCATCATCTCAGCCACATGAAGTCCACTGCTGGACATAGGCCTCCCCCAAGGATTTCCAAAAAGAACGGTTGGACGCGGCCTGCATCCAGCGCTTCCTTGCGATTTAGGTCAGATCATTCGACCACCTAGTCGGTGGGCGTCCAACGCTGCGCTTCCGGCAAGCGCAGCATTGGACGCCATTCAAGAGCCTACATTATCGTCGTGTACATTAGGTGTTGTTCGTGTGTTATATGTATTCATAGAATTTTAAGTTTTATGTTAATATAGTATTGTATTTGTTCATATGGGTGTTGATGCGTGAAATAAATATATAAATAAATGTAAATGAAAAAATCAATTTCGAAAATTTTAGTCGGCGTGTGTTTGTCCCGGGTTATGTGCGAAACAGCTGGACCGATTTTGCCGGTTATTTCACTGGCAGCAGCACCAAGGCTACTATTTTAGAAAAAGAAAAGTTTTTCAATCCAACCAGTTCTCCTACATGCACGGGAACGAAGTCGTAAACTATTTAAATAAACATTAATAATTATTAAAACTTCATTCAAAAAGTCTTAATAATATTATGTACAAATAAATAAAATAAAAAGGGAAATAATAATCAGAGGGCATCAAAAAATTCATCCGTCAATAAGAAACGTACCCAAAAGCCTGGCGGCATTGCCGCGTTGTAAGGCAAAGCAAAAACTTTTGAAACATATTCTCAAGTGAAATTCTTAAATGCTACTTTTAGATCATACGAATATATTGAGAATATACAGTATGTTAAATAACAGAGGGCGTTCCCTTAAACTCGTTAATATATATCATTAATAGATTAATATTGATTAAATATTGACTATAATAATCATAGAATAAAGCAGGAAAGTATGACAAAATTTTTAGGTATTACAATAGACCATAGACTGGATTGGAAAGATCATACACTAGAATTAATTAAAAGAATTAGTTCATCCGCCTTTGCCCTTTACAAACTTGCACCTATTATAGGCAGGGCCGCTCTTGTCACGGCGTACCATGGCATTGTGGCCTCATTACTACGATTTGGAGTAATATTCTGGGGTAACTCCACGAATAGAGAACTAGTGTTCAAGGCGCAGAAAAGATGCATCAGGTCAATGTTCGGTTTGAAGTGCATAGAAAGCTGCAAGCCTTACTTTATGAACTATAAAATACTCACTCTTCCATCGCTGTATATATACGAAATTGCTGTATTCGTTAAAACTAACCCTAAGCTTTTCCCGAAGCTGTCTGATACAGTAACTAATACGCGCAGTCGCCATGATCAAAATAGACTGCGTGTTCTGAAAGGCAATACAGCACTGATGCGTAAAAGTATATTTTGCATGGCGCCAATGATATACAACCATTTACCGAGCTATCTGAAGGAATTAAACATTAATACATTTAAAATACAGCTGAAAAGTTTTTTGGTAGAAAGGGCATATTATAATATTTCTGAATATTTGACAGAGAAGCTAACATGAACTAATGTACTTGATTTTAATATTTTAGATTTATTTTAATTTCACTGACATTTTAAATAAGTATGACATTTTAAACATTTTTTTTTTTTACCAGGTGACATTTTTAATTGTATATTGACTACCTTGACATTTTTAACTTCATCGTTAGTTTTTATCTTGATATTGGTATTTGTATGGCTTCTGTGTCGACATCATTGTTATAATATGGAAATGTAATTTAACTTATTGGATAGAAAATTGTTATAATATAATTTATTGAGTTTTTCGACTTAGTATGTGACATTTTTGCATACCTGATAATGGTTGAATATGACGGACAATATTTGAAACTACCAGCTAATGTATTTATACTCGTATTCTAGCAAAATAAATTATTATCTATTATCTATCTATTAAAATAAAAATATCAGCATAGAAAAATAAGCATAAAAAAATCCGAAAAAAAAGAAATCTAATTGGAAATAAATTTGAAACCTCCTGTTTTAAATCAAAATAGTAGTCGTCATGTATAAATAAATTGCGACGCTGCCGTCTTTCATGTTCGCGTCTACAGTGTGTTTCTTTTACATGTCAATTTAAAATTTTTATTGAATATTTTCTTATTGGAAAAAAAATTATTATTTTGTTTTCGAATGAAAATATTTTTTTTAGCATGTATGTATGCTATACTACTTCGGGTTAACGGGAACGCCCTCTGTTAGTTAACATACTGTATATTTGACAGCCTCCGTCGCGTAGCGGTAGCGAACGCGGCCGTTGCGCAAGGAGGCGCGGGTTCGATCCCCGCACAGTGCAAATATTTGTATGCATGAATATGAATATTTGCACTGGTCTGGTCGTGCCTCGGAAAGCACGTTAAGGCGTTGTTCCCGGTTGCCATACAAACATCTAGTGGCAATCGTTACGGGTTGTTGGAGTCCTCAAAAGTCTAACAATTGGTTTAACTGCCTTCGGGTTGTGGAGGTCAGACGGCAGTCGCTTCACGGAAAATATCGAAGTTTAGCCAAAATCAGCAGTTAGATTAGTAAAGCGGACCCCAGACTTCAAATCTGAAAAGCTACGGATGCGACTGGGATTAACGCTGAGATGATAATGATGAGTTTTATATCATACGAGATTTTTGGTCGTGGAGAGTCTCCAGATCAATCTCCCTTTAGCGCAGCATCGTTTGGTCGTGTTGGTCTTGCATCACCTCGCTCAACTGCCGTTATCCTTCCTATTCCTAAGTTTTTTAAGTGAATAGGCTTAATAAACTAGTGCGCTTTACACTCAACGATTGCATCACTGCTTACCATCAGGCGGGATTGCAGTCAAGCACTAGTTTATAATAATTTAAAAAAATAATACGAAATACCATAATTCGTTCTTTCCATTATTTGCTTATTAAATGGAATAGCCTTAAGTGAGTAATAAATTAAAAATATTCATTTAATCAAACAACAATCACCAACTATATTTGAATTACTTTATAGACGACAGACTTCAAATTCGATTTGACAGACTACATGCACATTTGAAACCATACAGACTAATTTATTAGACGCAATTTATGACTTCCCGTTTAAAGAAATAGAAGTGTGTCAATCAATAATTCTTGAGATCAATTATCTAGCAGGCAGGTATTCCAGTTTCTCGATTATCTTTTCTGTCTGAAGATAAGTTTTGTTTTATTTATTTTGTTTGGTTCACCAACAATGTTACGTGGGCAACAAATGTCTTGCCATGGCGCCTCCGCCGGGCCGAAACAAGCGGGGTAGACCAAAGACGTGCTGGCTTGACGTTGTAAGAGATGACATGCGTGCTAACACGCTCTTACCACAGGATGCTAAAGATCGTGCGAAATGGAGGAGAATGTGCAGGAAAGCGGACCCCGGGCTCCAACGCGAAAGCCGCGGATGCAACCAGGATAAACCCTAAGATGATGATGATGACCAACAATATTGACTAAACTGATGTTGTGCATAAGGGAACATGTGATTTCAAAAAGTAATAGAGTAGTGTAATAATCACTTATACATCAAAACAGTCACCAAAGCCAGGACAGGCGAAGAGTAGCCAGCCTGTCGGTGTTCTATAAAATGCACTTTGCGAGGGTGCGAGGGAATTGCATGATTTAATTCCCCCATCTCCGTTCCACCATTGGACGACCCGTCGTACGGCGAGTTTCCACCCTTACGTTGTTGACACCACAACGATCGGAACGAAGCGTTTCGCCTCGTCTATTATACCATTTACACCGAGGAACTGAAACAATTTGCCAGAGGTGGTGTTTTCGTCTGACTACAATTTAAGTGTCTTCAAGGCTAGGGTGAATAGGCTCTTAATAAACCATCAACGATTGCACCACTGCTTACCATCAGGCGGGATTGCAGTCAAGCACTTGTATATAATTTATTAAAAAAAAAAAAAAACTTGAAACCCGCATGCATGCAAAAATGGAGTTTTACAAGAATTCAACTTAGCATTAAAACTTAAACCTTGGTGTAAGTTTTAATTCTAAGTTAACAACATAACCCAAGTTCACATAATTATAATTAGTGTTTCCATAAACTTAAGTATATAAACTTAAGTTTTCTTATGTTTAACCTAAGTTATAATTTGACTGTTATCATATAACATTATAACCCAAGTTCACATAATTATAATTAGTGTTTCCATGTAACTTAAGTTACAAGTTCACATAATTATAATTAGTGTTTCCATGTAACTTAAGTTACAAGTAACTTAAGTTACAAGTAACTTAAGTTACAAGTAACTTAAGTTACAAGTAACTTAAGTTACAAGTAACTTAAGTTACATGGAAACACTAATTATAATTATGTGAACTTGGGTTATAATGTTATATGATAACAGTCAAATTATAACTTAGGTTAAACATAAGAAAACTTAAGTTTTTGGGAACTAGAAGACATGTTTAAAAGTATGTGTTTTATATGTAGGTTTCAGTAGCTTATAAAGCTCTGAAAGCTTTGTAAGCTACTGAAACCTAATATGTACATAAATACTACTATAAAACAGTGAAAAGATGAATAATTAACAAGAAACTCGCTCAACCAAGAAGAAGCTACAACACCTATGAACGTATGCGCTTACTCGCTCGTGCACGCATGTTTGACACTCGTGTAGGTACACTAAGAAATGCATACAATTATACATGACGACATATACAAAGTCTGCAACCGTCGGTGGCTATCGCCAATATATTGTGTCTCCGACAGCCACCGTTGCCTCTGTCGTCGACTCGTGTGTATGCATACTAAGACATAGAATAAAATCTGTCACAGTT
The DNA here is from genome assembly GCA_017933935.1 of Sesamia nonagrioides. Classification (NCBI taxonomy): domain Eukaryota; kingdom Metazoa; phylum Arthropoda; class Insecta; order Lepidoptera; family Noctuidae; genus Sesamia; species Sesamia nonagrioides. Next base: position 46,046 of record JADWQK010000261.1, on the reverse strand, counting down.
AAATATTAACATTCTTTTTCTTGACATTCTGCAAATTGTTTAAGAACTTACTTATTTTCTCTGAAACTATGGTAGTTCTTTTCTTTCTCCCTTTCTTTTATGGCTTCGCACGGTTAGTGCAATTAGCAATGTCACGTAATGAATTGTTCATGTCGAAAAAGACGGCCGCGTGACCCGTCTTGCGAGGGAGGTTTGAGGCAAAGCCATGATGTGGCCACTATGCTGTGATATTTCACTGTTCTTTATGAATTATTTATTGAATGCACTTTTTACTACATAAATCGCGCACTTTTATTTAGTAAACAACACTATAAATAATTTTAAAAGTCCAATGAAAAATGAGCGTGACACTCAGCTTGACTTTCCCGCCAAAACTCCAGTATGGTAGTTACCAATGTGCAATAAAAAACCTGCACCCTAATTGTGTAACGCACTATAACTATCAACTGAAATCATTTTGAAGTATATGGCTAATCCAGTCCTCCGTATGTTCGAAAAATGTGTTTGCCAACAACGTCAACTACGCAATGAATGTTGTTGAACTGTCAAAATGAATCCCATTGCTACTGACAGTCTGTTACGCAATTACCCTGTTAGTAGGCAAGTTCACTCACGTGAGTATAGTCATGATTAAAAGTAATGCTCAGACGCCCACTTGATAATTCAATTAGACGCATTAAACCTCAGCAGCGATGTTAATAAAGTATTTATTCAGTGTAAACCCCATTACGAGTGAAATATGAGCACGACGTACCTACACATAATTATGTTCACTTTGCACCTGCTATATTTTGTTTTTTTTTTTAATTATTATAAACTAGTGCCTGGCTGCAATCCCGCCTGATGGTAAGCAGTGATGCGAATCGTTGGTGGTAAAGCGCACTAGTTTATTAAGCCTATTCACTTAAAAAACTAAGGAATAGGAAGGATGACGCCAGTTGAGCGAGGTGATGCAATGTTAAACCCAAGACCAACACGTTCAAACGAAGCTGCGCTAGAGGGAGATTGATCTGGAGACTCTCCACGACCAAACTCCCGACACAACAACATTTGGCGCATCGTACCCGCCACACATCGCAACGCAACTGCTCAGACCCGTCCTCCAGACGGGTTCACCAGACATCGTGCCGGAACACGACGAATCGCTGGCGGCAAAACTTTGTCTGGTGGGTGGTAACTTCTGCCGGCAGCCGATGCTATGGCCTACCACCGAGAAAAAACCTCAGCACCGATGTTAATAAAGTATTTATTCAGTGTAAACCCCATTAAGAGTGAAATATGAGCACGACGTACCTATACATAATTATGTTCACTTTGCACCTGCTATATTTTGATATATTATGTCAAACCACATCGCCTCATAGGCCGCCTACCTTGTGTCAATCATAGGTTGTGCAAGCGCTGTCGTTGCAATACCATTGATCAATTTTTGTGTTACTTGTACAGTGAGCTACAGCAGCGTTGAATCAAGGTTTATTAATCCTTGAACATCGTACGGGTGAGATGTGCTCAAACACAATACATAATTATGTTCACTTTGCACCTGCTATATTTTGATATATTATGTCAAACCACATCGCCTCATAGGCCGCCTACCTTGTGTCAATCATAGGTTGTGCAAGCGCTGTCGTTGCAATACCATTGATCAATTTTTGTGTTACTTGTACAGTGAGCTACAGCAGCGTTGAATCAAGGTTTATTAATCCTTGAACATCGTACGGGTGAGATGTGCTCAAACACAGTTTCGCGTTCCAAGTTGTGATTCGCTTCTGTGATTTATTTATTCGTGATTTTTTTATTTGATTTCATCTACGCTAGCCAGATAGTATGTTCACAACAATTAAAATATGGGTGCTGTCCGATACAATATATACAAAATGTAAAGAAAATCCTGTCCGACCCATAAGGATAATAAAGCTAAGGTAAACACATGACCAAATATAAAATAAAATTTTATGTAATCATCATAGTAACAATACTAATTAATTTTGAAATACCTAATCTTTTTTTTCCGCGAATTAATTCCAACTTCCTCGAAATTTGGTAATTTTTTAAAAGTGACAACACCATTTTGACGGTATTATTATGAGCGATGTGACCACGTGCCGCGTGCCCTGCCCCCCGTCGCATGGATTGCCTTCCGCACATGTATTAAGTTACCTCTTTTTGCGAAATAATATTTATTTTTAAGGGGATTTTTTTTTAAGTTTAGCCCGGTTTTGTGGGCAGTATATAGTGTGACCTTCACGGATCGGACAAGGTTTTCTTTACATATTGTATAAGTAGCTCATGAGAGCTTTATTAATGCACCCTCTCATTACAGAGAAGTCCCAACGTCTAGTTATAAATAACTAGAGGTTGGTATTATTTTTATATAAATTTAATAAATTCTATTATAATAGTATTTAAGAATTTAATAAATTAAATAAAATATTTTCCATATGTCATCACTCACATATGTCAACACACTCGAAGACGAAGACTTTTGTCTTGAGACACTGCGGTATTTTAGACGAGAAGATTCTACGTAGCTTCCCGAAAGCAGCCCAGCTGAGTTGGAGTCAGCGATTGACCTTTTTCTCGAAGTTAGACCTACCTAACTGGATAGTTTGTCCCAGGTATGCGTAACTGTCAACAACTTTGAGAATAGAGTCCCCGGTCTTTATAGGAGTCGGTACAACATGGGCATTAGACGTGCCTTTCGTCTTGTCCATGTTCATTTTAAGACCGATTCGCTCGGATGCTCTGCTGAGGTCGAATGGCGACTGCGCACCGAAGGACGCAGCGTGCGTAGGCCCACTATACGGTGGACCGACGACCTGGTGAACGTCGTGGGAAACCGCAGGATGCGGGAGGCACTGAACCGGTCATCGTGGAGATCCATGGGGGAGGCTTATGTCCAGCAGTGGACGTCTTTCGGCTGAAATGATGATGATGATGATGTAGTGATTTAATAAATTATAGTACCATATTAATATTTTTATATAAATAAGACTTTGTCCTCTTATCTTGGACGATCCAAAGTCATAAGCACATGTATGAGAAATTAACGCCTAGAGCACGTACTTACCTACCTATAATTAATAACAAAGTTAGTTCTGACATGTCACTGAGATTTTTATTCTCTTGCAAGACTGTTCACATTTTGCAATTAGCTGATGTAAAGATAAACTGTCAGCACTGTCACGTTTTAAACGTAAACTGGTCCAAGGTTACGCACTGACCCATTTTTGCCCAATCATATTACAATAACTAGCTTTTCTAGCTAGCGTGAATGTCAGAAATTCTTCTTCTTCTTCAGCCTATAGATGTCTACTGCTGGACAAAGGCCTCCCCCAAGGCTTTCCACGATGACCGGTCTTGTGCTGCCCGCATCCATCGACTTCCCGGGATCTTCACCAGGTCATCAGTCCATCTTGTTGGGTGCCTCCTTACGCTGCGTCGTCCGGTACGTGGCCACCACTCCAGAACCTTAGTGTCCCATGGGCCATCGGTTCCAATGTGCCCTGCCCACTGCCACTTAATTTTAGCTACTCGAAGAGCTACGTCGGTGACTTTGGTTCTTCTGCGGATCTCCTCATTTCTGATTCGATCACGCAGAGACACTAGCATAGGTCTTTTCATCGCCCTTTGTGTGACTGTCCATTGTCAGCAACCACGTTCCGGTTTTCACGTGTCAAAAATTATCTCATGGAAACTTGCTATGTTCTGTATGTCTCCCCTAAATTCTTTCTCCTAAATTCCTGTCAAAATTGGTCTAGTCATTTCAGAGGATTATCTGGAACAAACAGACAGACAATGAGATATGACATGAGAAAAGAAAGAAAAAACGCTTATCAGCGGTAATAATGCTCAGAAGTTAACAAAAACACAAAAAATACGAAACAGTTGCGAGAAAATGCGTCACAACCAGCAAAACGGCTGAAGAAGCTATACTAAAGCTGAAGACGATTATGCTATAGAACAATTTTGAATTCAACCTTAAGTTCTATGTTACAGGGTTGGTTTTCGCGCTTAGTCCATCAAGTGGACCATTGTGCGTGAAATTCAACCTCGTTCAATCTATCTCAGAAGCTTTGTTGTCCCCTTGTCGTACTGTTATGCATTTTTTTCAAACAATTGTGTCCTTTGCTAATAAAAGACATTTTTTTAAATTATCATTCACTATAGCTTGACCGCAATCTCGCCTGATGGTAATGTGTGATGCATTCGATGTATGAGCTTATTCGCTTAAAAAGACTGAGTGAATAGGAAGGAAGAGAACAGTTGAGCGAGGTGTTGCAATACGACCAACGATGCTGCGCCAGAGGGAGCTTGATCTGGAGATCCTCCACGACCAAACTCTCAACACAACAACATTTGGTGCATTGTATCTAGCACACATCGCAACACAGACCCGTCCTCCATAGTATTCAAATAAAGAGTATTGTTTTGTTCTATGAGTGAGTCGTTTCGGTAGATTCAGTTATTGACGCCAAAACATACAATATGTAAAGAAAACCCTGTCCGATCCGTGAAGGTATTGTTAGGTATCGTTAACTGATTCTAATAATGCCTACAAAGCTGGGCTAAACTTAAAAAAAATCCCCCAAAAAAAATAAATATTATTTCGAAAAAGCGAGGTAACTTAATGCATGTGCAGTAGACAACCCGATAGCCCCGCCCCCCTTCACCCGCGCATGTACACGCGGGTGAAGGGGGGCGGGGCATGCGGCACGTGGTCGCATCGCTATTCGCTCCGTCACAAATGGTGTTGTCAGTTTTTTAAAAATGACCAAATTTCGGGGAAATTGGAATTAATACCCGGGAAAAAAAGATTATTTCAAAATTCATTATTATTGTTACTGTGATGATTATGTAAAATTTTATATTATATTTGGTCAAGTGTTTACCTAACCTTTATTATCCTTATGGGTCGGACAGGGTTTTCTTTACATATTGTATAGCGGTCTAATATGATAAACAAAGCGATCATTTCACCTTTTTTGTTTGGTGTAGATGGGAAATCATCAAATGACCTCTCCCGCTCTGGGTGGAGCGGAAGGGCGTGTTAGACTTTTACTGACTAAAACCCACCCGTGTTCCTTCACATGCCTATGCACCAGGGCCGCGGTTTCTCTTTCAACTAACCCGCAGACCTGGTCCAGATAACGGTTTTCGTGGACACCGTCACGATGTGCTGACAGCTGTTTGAGGCGCAAGTTAAATACACGCGCCATCGACCCGGGCCTGGTACTATCATTTCATCATCAATTCAATTCTACTTCATCGCTAGAGATCACAATCTTGTTCAGGCTACAAACAATATAATCATAACCATATTACTGTTACATTACTATTACCAACAAGTGAATTTACCAATGGAATTCTTTATGGAGTGATTATTACGTGGGTGGCGCACGCCGAAAATGCCCTTGAACTGATTATTGTATGGACTAATATTCATCAATTTTTAATAACAACCATTTAGATAGGTAATTGAGATAAACCGGATACGTACCTACGTACGACTATTAGCGAGTTGCAAAACGATATCTGACTTCTGTATAGGTACATAAAAATGAAATTGATTCCATGTCAGGGTTAGGGGCGGGGCTACGGGCTTGTAAGCAATAGTTAAATTATGTATTACCTACTAAACACAATACCAGAGGAACGATTCTTGTAATGATGTTTTTAAAATTAATAATTCACATTCATCATTAACCTTTCTATCGTCCCACTGCTGGGCACAGGTCTCCTCTCATACAGAGAAGGATTGAGCGTAATGACCACGCTTGCTCAATGCGGGTTGGCGATTTCAGACTTATAGTCCAGGTTTCCACAATATGATTTCCTTCAACTTGTAATCAGTCATTGGTGTCCAAGATATACTTAGAAAGTACATGTAACTTAGAAAAGTTACATTAGTACTTGCCTGAACTGGGATCGAACCTGCACACTCATACTTGAGAGGCTGGATACACAGTCTCAATCTGAAAAAATCTTCGAATTTTCCTACATTTTGACAAGTATTTAGGATTATCGAAATTTGGCCCTCAGTTCTATTCATTTGTCAGCAACGTCTCAGTCGTACTCTTCAATTTTGTAACGTTATGATTCGTTAATAATCTGTTAACTAGGTTACGTGGTTTTTATTTACCTTTAGTAATTTAGGACCGAGACAAAAATAAAATTCTTTGTTTGTTTTTTTTTTGTGTTTTTTTTTGAACTCAGCGCATCCAGATCTATATGATTATCTATAGTGGTGAGGGTTTGAGCAACTTCAGGCACATACATACAGACAGACATACAAACATACGCACTTTATAGAGATGGATAATCTTAAAAAATTAAGTATATATTTAAGTTTTTTTTACCGCGCAAGCACGCAAGTAGAAATTAGTGTGTGGGTTTAGGTTTGGTTTCAAATGAAAGAAGATCTAGCCTAGTGGTTAAAACGCCAGCCTCTCAAGTATGAGTGCGGGTTCGATTCCAGGTCAGGCAAGTACCAATGTAGCTTTTATAAAGGATTATATGTACTTTCTAAGTATATCTTGGACACCAATGACTGAAGGTGAAGGAAAACATCTTGAGGAAACCTGGACTTTAAGTCTGAAATCGCCAACCCGCATTGAGCAAGCGTGGTGATTACGCTCAATCCTTCTCTTTATGAGAGGGAGACCGGTACCCAGCAGTGGGACGATAAAAGGTTGATAATGATGATGATGATGATGATCACAGAGAAAAATGCTCACTGTCACCATTATTGTACTGTACAATGGCGAAATTTGGCCCTCAGTTCTATTCATTTGTCATGCAACGTCTCAGTCGTACTCTTCAATTTTGTAACATTATGATTCGTTAATAATCTGTTAACTAGGTTACGTGGTTTTTTAGTTACCTTTAGTAATTTATTATCTTAAAAAATTAAGTATATTTAAGTTTTTTTTTTTTTACCGCGCAAGCACGCAGGTGGAAATTAGTGTGTGGGTTTAGGTTTGGTTTGTATGAAAAGAGGCAGTTTAAAGCTCACTGTCACAGAAAAAATGCTCCCTATCACCATTATTGATTTATTACTATTTTTTATTGATTTTACAGAGTCAATCTATTAAACACCAGCGACCCATCCCGGCTTCGCAATGCTAATACTACATAAATACACTACAGACAATAATTATGTGAACTTAGTATAAAAAACATAGCGGCCCGCCGCTACCGACGCCCGCCCGCGGCCGGTCAGTAGAGCTGCAAACGCGACGCCCCATATTTTTTAAATCTGCAATATCTTCGAAAATATTAATTTAAATCATATTCTGTAAAGGTATCGCCCTGGAACGCGGAAAACATGTAATTATTTACGACATCACATTAGAAACCTCAAAAATAATAGTATTTCTCCATTACTTAGTGGATATTATTATACACATAAGCCTTCCTCTTTAGTTACTCTATCTATTAAAAAAACACATCAAAATCCGTTGCGAACTTTTAAAGATTTAATCATACAAATCGTATATCTCGTAGTCGTAATCGTATACAATCGTAGAATTCGTGTGACATCAGTATGACGCGTTGTTCGCATGTTGCGTTGTAGGCACCGCTACAGGGACATAGGGAAAGAAAGAGCGACTTTGTTTTATAATAAGTAGTGATATTGATTTATTGATCAGTCACGTCTCAAAAGTCCAATAACAACATCATTCTATCTGTCACCCGTATTTAGATAGACCCAATAAAACACGAGCTTGTGTCTAATCTATATTTTCTTTTGTAATCTATATGTTGTTCTAGGTCGGTTCTTATCTAATTGGCTTATATTTAATAATTAAGTGGAATGTAGAACAAAGGCTTCCCTTTCTCTTTCCGCTCAATTCTCCTCTCCATTCTCCAGCCTCTGCCGCCTAATCCTTAAGTAGCTAAGGTAGGTTTATCACTGAAAATCACACATAAAAAGTAAAAAAAATGCATGAATCTGGATCAGTCGCGTCTCATATGTTTATCTGTCTCTCCAATGATTACGTTTTAAATATGAAGGGGCAGGAGGGCCATCATAAGAACTCATCTAGGTGGCGTGACCAGAAAAATCACAAGTCCTTCTTACAATTACCGTTGGTGAACCAGCACTGGGTTTAATTATCGAAATACAAAGTCAGATGAACAATGTACAGTCTAAGCAACACGACACCAACTTAATTACATATAATATTAGATTAAACTATCACTCGAAAGCTAAGCGAATCGTCACAAGCGTGGTGCGCAGGCCCCGTCTCGAACCGCAGTTTTCAGACGGTCGCCCTCACAACCCTCGATAATGACGTTTCACTAGGCTGACTTTGACGTCGGAGAGGTGTGTAACCTACATGAGACGTGATGGTGGTCAGCAGAGCCGCATCTCGTGGGGTGTTCCACAGGGCTCGGTTCTTGGCCGACTTCTGTGGAACATCGGGTACGACTGGTGCTGAGAGGTAAGCTCAGACCGGGGGTAGACCTGACATGTTATGCGGTCACCGCCCGGGGAGCTCTCACAGGGAATCAACGTTGCTGGCGACGGCTGCGGTAACAAGTCGGAGGCCATAGTGTTTCATGGTCCCCAGCAGGCGCCACAACCCGCCTCACACAACGTTGTCGGGGGTGTTCGGATCGCTGTCGAGTCCACCGTGAAGTACCTGGGATTGGAGCTCGACAGCCCGGTTAGTTCGAGGGCGGCTGGAGCGCGGAAGCAGTGTTCGTTCTCGCAACCTCCGGTGTTGGTGTGAGATGGAACACCGGGGTGGTTTAAAGTCAGTAAGAGTCTGACAGACACCGCCACCCGCCCCAGGGCGGCTGACAAAAAAGAAAAAGCTGACAAATATGGGGGAAATGCTGACTTAGACCACTAAAAAGTTAACCTGACGTCGAACGTTAACGGATGCGTTCGTCATGTATAACCAAGAAATACATACAACTTCCTCCATAATATGTGCATGAATTTTGATTAAATGAAATAGCCGTCCTTTTATATCCGTACTATTAATTAAACTCTTATTACAACAAGAATGTGACACTTACACATACATTAAAATTTATACAAGGCCGTATATAAAAGTAAGACATGTGCGTACTTTTATTTTGCAATAACTTTTTTAATGGTTTCTTTTATTTTACACAAGAAGTTGGCGGCCATGATAACTAAAAAAATTAATAACGTAATTGTATATGACGATATATACGTAAGTATACCTACATTAAATACTGGGCGACAAATCTGGTCTAGTTTTTGCAACACTAGATAACTATAATTTTGAACCAATCAATTTAAGAGTTGCAAACTGACTAATAAAAAATGTTTGTAATTTTTTCTGTCTGTCTGTTTGTTTTGATTAATTTAATCTAGGAAGTACAATCACGTACCTAAACAGGTATATAATTTAAGTTACGAAAAAACAGTTGGTAATTGATTTGCTTTAGTAATGAAATTTTATTACTACACAAATATTTATGTTAGATTTCTTACAATTTTAGTATTATTTCAGTTTGCTTCCTCTTCTTCAGCCTATAGAGGTCCACTGCTGGACAAATCCCCCTTTCATTGCATTGGGGGGTTTGCCAGAATCCCAACGCTTGGCAGGCGGGGTTGTGGATCGCAGTAATTTGATATTCCACAGGAGAAGCGCTGCTGCCCGCTTCCATGGTGAGAGTTCCCTTAGTCGCCTCTTACGACACCCACAGTATATGCAGCATATAGCATAGCATATGGATATGGGTTGGTACTATTCTAAGCCCGGTTCCACACGGGGGATTCAGTTAGCTTATCCAGTCTTTAATGTAATAAATATTCCAATACTAAATTTAGAACCTAGACACCTCTGCTTATTCGCTGAACAATACTCTGACAGATAATAAGCTAATGCATGCAACATAAATCATTTTACTATAACTTCTTAAGAAATCGACCCTTCTTGCGTGGGAACATCTCTACTCAATGAATGTAAAACAAATGAACACTAATTGAAATTTTGCAACTCAATATCTTGTACATACGTGTATACAATATGCTAGCATTACCGATGTGTTATTCATTATTGTATAATTGTATATGTATATCACTCACACATATAGAATAAATACTTTTTAAACACAAGTGTGATTTGAATGACTTATAAGTCAATCAATCTGCATTAGTGGCTTATCTTTTAATCCACCTGCTCATTACATTGAAAGATAATAATTTATTAGCAATATTATCTGTTTGCTATGCCTCTGACACGAGGAAAGGCAATGTATATGCTAATCAATTTATGAAGCAAGAGCATGTCAGATTCTACTGGATTCATAACTTGACTGATGCCAATCGTAGTCCTGTTGGTCATGGACACAACACCCTGTCTTCCGCTTACCCAATCCAGGCATTGAGCATCTAGTTACAATAGAATTGATTCCGTAGGAAAATTGCGCAGATCGGCAATACCATTCATTTCGGCTGTTAAACAACAGACAACGAAAAAAGATAAAGCAACAGAATTTTGAAGCAAAACAATTTTTTAAGTAGGTATACGAAACAATGTAGTTGAAATTTGAATTGTATTATGAAAATGTATGCAGGAATCATAGAATACTGTCACTCGTGCTTAGCAGCCGATTTTCGAAAATTCGAATTTCCTAGAATAAAGCCAATAGGGATAATAACATCTGAACTAAAATGCTGCCTTTGCCACTTGCATTTAGAGAGTTAGCCATCCAGTTTTACCATTATAACAAATCTTGATAATACGCTTTAGAATCTCTTCCTTTTTTGTTGGTTAAAATTTGAGTTGTAGCGCCAAATCAACCAAAGCAAATTTAACTCCGGCGTAGTGGTAAAACCACTACGCCAAAGTGGTGTTGAGGAAACCTGGACTTTGTGTCTGAAGAGGAGACCTGTGCCCAGCAGTGGGACGATAAAAGGGTTGATGATGATGTAGTGGTAAGAAACCATGTATCAAAACGGTTTGTGATACATGTTTTTTTGTTGCCGTGGAACTGTGAAGTTCACAGTTCCACGATACGACACGGTTCGACGGCACGGTTTGATGGCACGGATGACGCAGTGGTTAAGTGATTGACTGCTGCTCTGCGTGTCGCGGATTCAATTGCCTCACGGAACAAATATTTTGTCATAAAATCTATATCTATACTAATATATATTAGCTGAAGAGTTTGTTTGTTTGTTTGTTTGTGCGCGCTAATCTCAGGAACTACTGGTCCGATTTGAAAAATTCTTTTTGCGTTAGATAGCCTATTAATCCAGGAAGGCTTTAGGCTATATAACATTCCGCTATGACTAATAGGAACAGAGCAGTAACAAAAAATGTTGCGAAAACATATTGCCATAGAATAATGAGAGGGAAGTACGTTATCTTCATACAAACGGACCGCGCGCGGCTTGTATGTTTGCGCCATAGTATCTATGCGTCGCCGCACGCACACCTAAACACAATATTAGAGTGCCTATGACTGCGCTAGTCGCGGCTAGCACGGAACGAGGTTCGCGCGTCACGGCTTTTCGGCACATTAGCTTTTAAAAAATGATCACATAAACTGCAAAGTTGGTATGTCTATTTATGAACAAATAAAAGACTTATATTTTTCAAATTATATTTCTAAAAGTTATTTACAAGGATACGGATATATTACACATTAAAGTTTAATAACAACGCGTTTCGTAATAGTCGAAACCGAAGAAAGTAGGTATTTTTCTGTAGCTAATTTGTAATTTTGTATTAAATGTGTGATTCAATAGATGTTATGTTTGTATTATTTATATTTGTATTAATTAAAAATAAAAATACATATGGTTCTTTATGTGTACAAAACTAAAAATAAAAATTACAAAAAAAAAAACTGACTAGTATATGTAAACTAAATACTAAGCAAATAATTTAAACATAAGCTCTTAGTCTATAAATATTTTTTAGCGGTTTGGGCGACAACCGTAACCGACGAAGCGCGGACAGTTGTCAACCCTAAGACAGTAGGCAATTAAATCGCGGATTGGGTCGCAGATAACCTACTTCCCCTCTTTATTCTATGATATTGCTTCCACTATATCTATACTAATATATAAAGCTGAAGAGTTTGTTTGTATGTTTGTTTGTTTGTTTGTTCGCGTTAATCTCTGAAACTACTGGTCCGATTTGAAAAATTCTTTTTGCGTTGAACAGCCCATTAATCCAGGAAGGCTTTAGGCTATTATAACATCACGCTGCGACCAATAGGAGCGGAGCATAACTAATTCCACGCGAACGAAGTCGCTGGCGGCCGCTAGTATTAAATATTTGTTATCGGGTTTGGCTGTTTATGCATGTGAGTTTATATGTTTGTAAACACACCCACGATACAGGAGAAATTACTAATTAACTAGAGTAAGGCCATAAAAAAGAAAAAAAAAACAGCTATGATTAAGTTATAAAATCGACCGATAATCATATCGGAACGAGCTTGCTAAGTAATGCAGTAAGTTGATTGCTAGTTACGTCAAGTTATGAGATATGCTTCCTCTCCGCCAGATGTGTTTGAAGATATCAAACAACGATCTAACTGACATGAGACAGGTCTATGGTCTGACAATCCACTTTGTTTTTCATTTAACTGGTTCAACTGTGTAATATTACAATATTAACTTGTATGACATAATGATTTGATAACGTTGGTATAAAGAGTTTAGAGTCAACAACAAATTTAATAAACAGGTGAGCGGTGAACGGTCTCCAAAGCCTGAAGCGCAGGCAAATAGTAGCCAGCCTGTCGGTGTTCTATAGGATGCATTATGGAGAGTGTGCAAGGGAATTGCATGATTTAATTCCCCCATCTCCGTTCCACCATCGAACGCACCGTCGTACGGCGAGTTTACACCCTTACGACATTGTTGACACCGCAACGATCCGAACGAAGCGTTCCGCCTCGTCTCTTATACCGCGTACACCAAGGGACTGGAACAATTTGTCAGCGCCAGTGTTATTGTCAGACTACAATTCGAGTGTCTTCAAGGCTACAGTGAATAGGCCCTTAATAAACTAGCGCGCTTTACCATCAACGATTTCATCACTGCTTACCATCAGGCGGGATTGCGGGCAAGCGCTAGTTCATAATTCATTTTTTTTTAATGCATGATACTGAACGCAGGTGCAACTTAAAAGTTGCTAATCCTCAATATACTCGTTCTTATCAGAGAATGATTAATGATAATGAGACATAATATGACAAAAGAGGCCTTTAATTCATTATCTTTATCTTACCTGATAAAATGCAACAATAGCCACAAACAAAACCTTCAAATCGTATCTTCTAAAAAATCAAGCGGAGCCGCGGGCTGAGCCATTAATGTACCATAACACAGTTATACCATATGGGGAAGCAATGTTTGCTCTAGAACTATCATTTGGCAGATCAATTATCTTCAATCATATCGCAATCCACGCGGCTTGGTTACTTGTGAGGTGATTACCAAATGGGCTGAGATGTGGACGCTGCGTGCGCCACCCACCTCGTATCGTAACTTACACGTAATTTACGTATTTAATGTTAAAGGGAAGTTTTAGAGTCAGACTTAGAGGTGTAATTTTCTTTTTTTTTATAAAATATAAACTATAATAGCTTTCCGCCCGCGGCTTCGCCCGCGTGGAGCTCGGTTATATCGCGCTTTTTAGATTTCCCACGGGAACATCAAATTTTTCCGGGGTAAAAGATAGCCTATGTTCTTTCTCAGGGTCTAAAGATTGTCTGTGCCAAATTTCATCAAAATCGGTTGAGAGGTTTAGGCGGGAAAGCGTAACAGACAGACAGACAGAGTTACTTTCTGCATTTATAATATTAGTATGGATTGTTTGACCGCAATCCCGCCTAAATAAGCAGTGATGCAATCGTTGATGGTAAAGGCGCTAGTTTATTAAGAGCCTATTTATAGCCTTGAAGATACTCAAATTGTATTCGAAGGAAACACCGCCAATAATTTGTCAACCTTTTAAGTATTTCATATTTTTCTTTACACGAGTCGTAGTTTAATTTCGTACACGTTTTTGTAGGTATAATAGCGATTTTCCAAAGTAATTTTGTGGTCCGTTTCTAATGGTAAAATTAGAGTATCTGCTGCCAAAAACACAATGGTAATGTCAATTAGCACCCTAATTGTGCAAAAAACTATTACTATGACTTGGAATCATTTTGAAGCATATTGTGATTCATTACTCCTTATGTTCGAAAAATATGTCTGCTCAGCAACGTTAAAACGCAATGAATGTCTCTGTCAAAATTAAACCCATTGCTACTGATAGTGTGTTACGTAATTAACCCGCAGATTCGATTTCTTTTATCGCTGACCTAGAATTGATTAATAATATTTATTTTTTATTATCTGCAAAGGATTTAAAAAATATATATTATCTTCAGTGTATTTCTTATTCACGAAAATGTCATATAAGCATTTTTAGTTAAAAGGCTTAGGATAGATCTGATACAACCTCTTGTTATAGAATTAAAGTAAAAAAAAAAAATATCTAAACAGTTTTTTCTATACTTAAACAGGCTTCCCTTTAACAGTTTATTCAAAGATTCCGTTATAAACTGCACCTTATAAAAAGTATTTAAATATTGCGGTATTTATTTACCCAACTTATTGTACATAATTATTGTATTTGCATAACCCCACATATTTACGACATATTTAATATGTAGCTGTCGCATGAACTGGTAGGCAAGATTGTGTACAATTAAATATGTCTTGTAATCAGCATCTGCCTAAACTTTGTATGTTAGGTCGGCTTGTATAACTGCATGCAGCTGAATATCAGCATTTTATTAGAGCAACTTATCGCCTATTTTACCTCCACGAGCACGACCCAGTGATATGGGCTTCACAATGAGAACTCAAATGGGGGTCACAATAGGCCTCTTCAAGCTTGAGATTGAGCTGCTCACTCTGTTAAGCAATGTCATTAAGCAATATGCGTAATTATGCTACAATTATGACATTTAATGAATTTTTTTTTTTTAAATCACGTAAATTAATTGTTATTTACAAAGCAAACACATATTGTACTGAATACCCGTACCGACTGTCAAGTCAAAATTCCAAAAAAGCAGTCGGGACCAACGGCTTCACGTGCTTTCGAAGCACGGAAGGTCTTGATATGTAAATATGGTCACCATCTACGTTCCAGCCGCAGCAAGGGTAGCTTAACCTAATCGAATCGTATGACTGTTTATTGTTTAAGTACCGACAAGCCCTCAAATAATTGAGTTTCGTGTTAAAGGAGTAATAATGTAATAACTGCTGTAATTAGGTATAAATTGTGATGGCAAGGCCCGTTGGTTTATTAAGAACCTATTTATCTATTCAAAAAAAAAAATAGTGTATAGGAAGGAAGAGGGCAATTGAGCGAGGTGATGCAATTTTAACCCAATAACACGACCAACGATGCTGCGACAGAGGGAGATTGATCTGGAGACCCTCCACGACCAAACTTTCGACACAACAACATCGTACCCAGCACACATCGAAGTACAACTGCTCAGACCCGTCCTTCATACGGCTTCACCAGACATCATCAACCCGAATTGTTTGGCGGCAAGACATTATCTGGTGGGTGGTAACTTCAGCCGGCAGCCGATGTTGTGGCCTACCACTGAGGTAGCAACAAATAAAAATTAAAAATCCCGATGTAAAAAATAGCAAGACCCAGTTCAGCAAAAATGACAGACAAGACAACTGATGCGTAACGCTGGTTTTTAACTGAACCTGATGTGAGGTGACAGATATGTAAATAAGTTTTACACTACAACGTAACGTGATCAAAACCAAAATCAAAAGTCATGTTTTCAAATTAGGCTGAGAATCAGCGCTTTTTGAACATCAATAGTACATCAGACAGACCCCCGAAACGCCCGCCCTTCGCCACTTCCTAGTGCTGTCGCTGGGAAGAAGAAGTGGCGGAATGAACTCCCCAGCAGCACAGCTGTCTGTTCATCCTATAGATAAAAGATTAATGAATGCAGCTAATGCTATTGAGC
Organism: Sesamia nonagrioides; assembly: GCA_017933935.1. Taxonomy (NCBI): domain Eukaryota; kingdom Metazoa; phylum Arthropoda; class Insecta; order Lepidoptera; family Noctuidae; genus Sesamia; species Sesamia nonagrioides. The sequence continues at coordinate 30,041 of JADWQK010000261.1, read as the reverse complement.
AAGTAAATAGGTATTTCTCGAACGTCGGAAAACTGCTGGCGGACCACATTATCAAGAAGAAAAACTACTGTCTTGCCCCATATGAAATGAATACACCATCTGCCCGGGATTCCATGGTCCTACTCTCTCCGGACGAAGCGGAAGTAAAGTTAGAAATTAACAACCTAAAAAATGACTGTGCCAAAGGATGGGATTCTATTCCGGCTAAGCTTCTCAAACTTAGTCAAGACGCGTTAGTTCCGCCTCTCACAAAGCTTTTTGAGACCTGTTTTGAGCAAGGAGTTTTCCCCCGAATCTTTAAGAAATCCCTAATCACACCTGTTCACAAGGGTGGAAACCAGGATGATGTTAAAAATTATAGGCCTATCTCAGTTTTATCAGCACTGTCAAAGATACTGGAAAAAATGTTAAACCGTAGACTCATGAAATATCTAGAGCACTTTAAAATAATTTCGAACACACAATTTGGATTTAGGACCGGAAAAAGCACCACAGACGCAGTTAATCAACTAGTTGATTATGTGACCGAAAAAGTGGATAGAAAGCAAAAATGTTTGGGTGTCTTTCTGGACCTAGCTAAGGCTTTCGACACGGTCTGTATTCCAACCCTTGTGACCAAGTTAGAACACGCCGGAATTCGGGGGAGGGCTCTAAGTATCTTTACAGACTTTCTCAAAGACCGGAAACAAAAGGTAAAGATTGGGGAGATCATTAGCAATGAAGCTAGTGTTGGGTATGGTGTGCCTCAGGGTAGCTGCCTCTCCCCAAGTCTTTTTCTGCTTTATGTGAATGACCTATGCCAGCAGTCTCTTACAAACGGGAAAATATTCAGCTATGCGGACGACACAGTGTTGGTATTTCATGAAGAGAGTTGGGATACAGTGCAACAGGTTGCGGAGACGGGCTTACGTAAAATCTCTCACTGGCTAGATGCAAATCTGTTGACTCTAAACATCTCGAAAACCTCATTTCTGCAATTTACTTTCGCCAAAACTAAACCTCCAACAATAAACCTCAAAGTCCACTCATGTGGTGACTCCAACGACAATCTTCCATGCTCATGTCTTCCAATTACACAAAAAAAGACTATGAAGTATCTGGGTGTGATCTTGGATGAAGGGCTCAGCTGGCGCCCCCATATTGAACAGACTACCTCTCGAGTTAGGAAGCTTATCTGGGCGTTTAAGAGGTTACGACAAGTAGCTGATTTCAAGCTTCTCCGTGCGGTTTACCTGGCATTGGCACAGTCAATTATAGGGTACTGCATCACGGCTTGGGGAGGTGCTTGCAAAACCTACATGATACACCTCGAGAGAGCTCAAAGATCACTCTTAAAAGTAATGACCTTCAAGCCATACAGATATCCTACAAAAGCCCTGTATGAGAGTTGCCAAGTACTCACAGTGAGGCAACTTTACCTTCTCAATCTTATAATGCAACAGCAAGAACTCACACCGGTAAGTCCCGCAACCACACATAGAAGAACCTTCCCTAATGTGTGTCGCACATTCAAATGTAAGACCGCATCCGCTCGACGGCAACACCTTTACCTAGCCGCCTATATCTACAATAAAATTAACAAAATCCAAAACATCAACCCACTAACAAAAAAACAAACCAAGTTGAAGTTAAACACATGGCTTCAAACATTAAATTACCTAGAGACCGAAAATTTACTTAAACAAGTTTAAGCGGGAAAACCCATTAGCATCTAATGTAAGAAATACACACACACACACACATACACTCACACATACACAGACGCACCACACACTACACACCACACACACACACTACACACCACACACACACACTACACACCACACACGAGCATGCAACTCATTTAATGATATCTACATATTTATGTTAATACTGTAGCATGAAAAGTTATTTGTCCAAAAAATCGGGTGAAGACACTGACTCCTGTAACACAGGTACCACCTAGCACGGGAGTCAGGGCTTCAAATTAAGTGTAACTCCTTTTTATGTCAATAAAACTTTATTATTATTATTTATTATTATTAATTAATATTAAAAAAAATATCAAGAATACAAATACTGGCAAATATAGGCAACGATAGACTTTCACTTGTGTACATACATAAATAAATTCATTGAATAACATAAACCTGTTTGAAACAAGAGCAATTCACAGCAATGATGTATAAACTACTATTAGCATTAAATATAAACACATATTAAAAATATATAAAATCCAGATCCATAAAATTAACGCAAATGAAATGAAAAATCAAATGAAATGTAAAAAATCAAATTTAATGAAAAATTTGTATTGTTGTATGTACTGTTCTTCTTTTATTAAACCCCCGGATCATCGTAATAACTGTCACATAATTTATATGTAGGTGCCGATGTGCCGTTACATAATCTGACCTCATAAGATATGCAAAACTTGAAAAGTCGTTTCAATGAATGTTTTACAGACACATGTCCTAAATATTTTGGAGCTTGATAAATTCTCGTGGAATGTTTCGATCGAGCTTTGGTTTCAGGTTCCTACATCAAGCAGCCGAGCTGAATACCACACTTGCAATCTCAGATGCTTTATTTCCGAATCAGTTTATCCCCACACCATACTTATCTGCATACTTACGCATTCTTAAACAGAAAGTAGTTTTGCAATTACTGCTGCGATACGTCACATATAAAGATAAAAAGGCAACAGGAAATAGTCTACATAATAAACAATCAACGCACTGCGGTAGGAAACAATTAGAAATGGTTTCTCTAAACGTTTTACAAGCTCACCACATGATGTTGTGATTTTATTCAGATGAACAGAAAACTAATGATTCTCGGGGATTGCCAAAGGCGCAAGTGGTTTTTAATCGGCAGACCAGCTATCCATCGAGGCACGACAAAACGCAAAACAGGCTCGTTCGTATGTGAAGTACTGCAGCCACTTTTGACCTAGGGCTGCAAAATGCCTCCTGGTAACTGGATTCGATCGAGGGGCGTGCGAAGAGGCTCATTGGCGACGCAAATTTGGTTCAAAACTGTCTCCAAAGCACAGACGTAGAGTAGCCAACCTGTCGGTTTTCAATAGGATGCATTTTGGAGGGTGTGCGAGGAATTTCAACGTTTTGTGCCAACTCAGTAACATGGGCCAAAGGAAGAAATATATTGAATCCTTACGCAGTACAAAAAAAGATCGATTCCGATTTACTCTTAGAGAACAATCAGTGAAATCGAAAGGCTCTCTATAAATTAATCACATATTCGAATGCTTTAGATAATATGGATCTTTAATCGTGCAGTTACTGGCGTTGATTTTCTTTTTCACAAAAACTAAACTAATTTTAAGTTAAGTGTGTATTTTTCTTCCTACTTCATTAAGAAAAGGACAGAAGATAAAATTTTAGTTTACGTCTATAAAATTATAATATCATCATCATCAGCTCAGCATTAATCCCAGACGCATCCGAAGCTTTTACAGCTTTGGAGTCTGGGGTCCGCTTTACCAGTCTAACTGCTGATTTTGGCTAAATTTCGAATTTTCCGTGAAGCGACCGCCGTCTGACCTCCACAACCCGAAAGCAATATCGAAGCATTGCAGTTAGACCAATTGTTGCACTTTTGAGGGCTCCAACAACCCATAACGACTGCCATTAGATGTTCGTATGGCAACCGGGATCAGCAGCTTAACGTGCTTTCCGAGGTACGACCAGACCAGTGTAATATTCGTGTATACAAATATTTGTACTGCGCGGCTATCGGACCCGCGCCTCCTTGCGCAGCGGCCGCCTTCGCTACCGCTACGCCACGGAGGCTGTCAAAATTATTATACTCCACAAACAGTTTAAACGGCGAGTTTAATGACGTATTTTAAGTTGCCATGTTTTACTTAAAATACGTCATTTTACGTCAGGCGTGGACTAATTTGATAGGACTAAACTTATAATATTGTCTTATGTTCAGTTCCACTGAACTTAAATTTGGTTTAGTTTTTGATTGAGGGAATCGAAGCCAATGCTACGGTTAAAGAAGTAACAGTAAAGAAAGGCCGTTATAAGGACTTCTATACTAACAGTTACTGTAACTCAAATAGATATCTGACATCCATACTATCCATATCCATGGGAATATTATAAATGCGAAAGTATCTCTGTCTGTCCGGCTTTCACGCCAAAACTACTGAACCGATTGTAATGAAATTTGGTACACAGATAGTCTAGAGCCTGAGATAGGATATAGGCTATAAAACATCCCGCTATGACTAATAAGAGCAGAGCAGGAACAAAAAATGTTGCGGAAACGGGAGCAAACGCGGATGTACTACATATTGCTCTATTATTTTAGCAGGCGCTTATTTTATATTGTTACGAATGGACCTTATGTCGATGGCATAAGGTTCAATATCGCGTGACATGCAGTGTGTCACTTTTAAGCCCTATTTCGCTAGATCTAGACATTTCCTAGGTACAATAAAACGCATTGCTAGACTTAGGACGGCCTATCGAATGGTACAGGTCTCAACAATTTGGCAACAAAGTGTCGACATCGAAATTTCTAGAAACCCGTTTCCGGGAATTACCGTAGGTACTTCCGAGTGACCTCGAAGTTATGTGCTATTATTATTACGTCTAGAGCAATCTGGAATGTTCGATCAGCTGGGCTATATATATCGCCGCGACGCCGGCGCACAGTCAGTAATAGTACTACGTAAAGTAACATCTAATAGTGTTATTGTGTGTTTACGACACGGACTTCGTGGACGTAAGAGAAGACTTCGGTGCAACGTCAGCGACATTCTACTTGTCATTGCCTACAATCGACTGTACCTTCGTTGCCAATAAACTTCGTAACCCTTAACCGGCATTTTAGTACCCCTAGCCCGTAACAATATCAACTGAGCTCATTCGGCTAGAAGGTTACGCGGGTGACACCGCGGGGCACAGCTAGTTCTAAATAACCCATTATAGAAATCCTTTACAATCGCAATATCTCCAATCACAAGGCAACAGCGTAACACGAGAATGCTCTAATAACAATTTCGAAGTTAACAATTCACATGCAGCTCTCAAATCGAACTACTTGTATTGCCTTTCACTACGTGTTTCCTTAAGTGTTCTTTTTGGCATACGTAGAGAAATAATATCGATGGCAATCTTTTAGCTTTCTATCTAGATTGATAGTAAATTATTACATATAAGAAGCTATAATAAATAAATGATTGTAGAGATCGAGTTTCTGATAAGAAAATAATTTGCATTTTGATGGTCATTAATGCGTAACATTTCAGAAACAATGTTTTGAATTAATGAATAGCTATAAAATTAAACAAATTTCTAATGACCTGATGAAATACATGCAGATGCCCTTGCATTATCTTATGTCATAGGCCCAGTTTTTATTTGATTTGGAATAGAAAGGCCAATTTATGGTCATCTGGTCAATTAATATATTTTAAAGTCATTATTTGAAAGGAACGAACAATAAGATTGTGAAAATGATTGATTGCTTTGTTTGAAATAAAAGGAGGACCACAGTATCAAATAAATATTAGATCACTCATACGAAGATTAATTATTCAGCTATTACACACTTGAAGAAGCCTTTTAGCTACTAACAAGAAACGTAGTTTTTTTTTTTATCAAACTTCTGCGCCAGATCATACTTATTTTTTTTAAATCTTTATTCTCTTTATCAAACTATATACTTATTTCTTTTTAATCATTTGTTGGCCAACTTTAGTATTTTTTTTATATATATCAGGAGTGGGAAATCCTCTGGAAATGCCCAGACTGGCTCACCAGTGAGCCAGTCTGGACAGTGCCGGACTATTACCGGCTAAAACCCACTCCTGCCGTTCTAAGTGTCTCCGTAGTCAGAGACCTTTTCTGTAATGCATCTATTTTGTTTGCGTTGTAATTCTATTGACTTTACTTATTTATATTAAGAGTTTATATTTAAGATTTATAATAAGGGTTAGTTTTATTTTCGTATGCGTTATTTATTTACTTTTAAAATTTGTATTAAGTTTTTTAACATTAGTATTAAAACGAGTAACCTTTCACCTTAGACCAACGACGTTGATCACATCGCTAACGACAGTTTACAAATCAATTAACAACATATGATCAATGGACCGTTAGCAGCCGGCGCACGCGCTCTGCTACGCACGACTAGCTACCGGCATGCACGTAAAGCCTTATTTACCAACTATTTGCTTTTACCTATACAACTTATTACCTACTACTATCTCAGCACTGTAAGGACCCTTATTCTTACAGTAACACCTGAAATTCACTGGCTCACCACTACACTCGTATCGCAAGCAGCACACGTCCAACCTTGACCAGTGTCATTAACAGACTGCTAGATTGACATTGATACTTCGACTACGAGTGTACATGAGACAATGTTAGTATGTACCTTTTAGGAGATACAAACACTACAATCACGTAGGAGTATGGTTTTAAATGGTGTGGAGACATGAGGATCAGGCAGTAAAAGTTCCCTCATCCTCCATAGAAAAGGCACGATACTCATGTCTCGTTGATGATGATGATGCAATGATGCAATCGTTAATGGTAAAACGCACTAGTTTTATTACCTATTCACTCAAAAAAACTGAGTGAATAGGAAGGAAGACGGCAGTTGAGCGAGGTGATGCAATGTCTAACCAACACGACCAACGATGCTGCGCCAGAGGATGATCTGGAGACCTTCCACGACCAAACTCCCGACACAACAACATTTTTTTTTTTTTTATATATACAGACAATTCACACAGATTGAGCTAGCCCCAAAGTAAGTTCGAGACTTGTGTTATGGGATACTAACTCAACGATACTATATTTTATAATAGATACATATATAGATAAACATCCAAGACCCAGGACAATTAGGAAAAGATCGTTTCCCATCATGACCTGGCCGGGGATCGAACCCGGGGCCTCCACGTCGCAGGCAGGCGGGTTGACCGCTGCGCCACGGAGACCGACAGAGGCACATCGTACCCGGTACACATCGCAACACAACTGCTCAGACCCGTCCTCCGTACGGCTTCACCAGACATCATGCCGGAACACGACGAATCGCTTGGCGGCAAGACTTTGTCTGGTGGGTGGTAACTTATGCCGGCGGCTGATGTTGTTGCCTACCACCGAGAAAAAAAGGTTGGTGTTGAGAAGAGAATAGAATCAATTCTTCTCATCTGGAGAATTGATTCTATTCCCATTATCAATTCATCCCAAATAAAATCACTGTTGGTAACACCGCCACTTCGACCCGTTCTGTGCTTTTCTCATTCATTGGATTCCTGCGGTCTTCACCAGTTCATCAGTCCACGTTGAAGAAAGAAGGTCTTCCAATGTTACGGACGCCATTCCAGAACCTTCCGGCTTCATTGGAAATCGGTACTGCGCACACTATAGAATTGATTTTCCTTCCTAAATTAAGTCTATCGAGATAAGTATTGTAAAATACTAGCATATACAGTAGAATCCCGACTACTCGGATCAAATAAGACAAGGTTATTTCGGGTAATCGAAAATTCGATTAATCGATTTGAAATGTTATCAAACAATTTTTTTTTTTAATTATTTACATTGTATAATGACTTTTACATTATTTGTTTAGATAAACGATTCATAAAAAAACGGTAATGAATTATACAATATGTAAAGAAAACCCTGTCCGATCCATGAAGGTATTGTTAGGTATCATTAACTGATTTTAATAATGCCTACAAAGCCGAGCTATACTTAAAAATCACCCTAAAAAAATAAATATTATTTCGAAAAAGCGAGGTAAATTAATACATGTGCGGTAAGCAACACGTTAGGCATACATGCGCGGGTGAAGGGGGCAGTGAACTCAGCACGTGGTCACATCACTCATAACAATACTGTCTAATATGGTGTTCTCACTTTTTAAAAATTACCAAATTTTGGGGAAGTTGGAATTAATTAGTGGAAAAAAAGATTATTTCAAAATTGGTTAGTATTGTTACTATGATGATTATGTAAAATTTAATATTTTATTTGGTCATGTGTTTACCTAACCTCTATTATTCATATCCCGCAAACAAATGAGAGTTCACGATCGGAGGCGACAATAAACTTTTCGTAACATATTCCGTTGCACCATCAATAGGTACGGACGACAGCAGGTCAAGCTACCTGAAACTGTCAGATATTCCTCATCAACCTTGATCCTTAAGAGGGGACTCTGCCGAGGAATTTGGAAAATAGGTATTTGAAGAAACTATTGCCGTCGCACTGCTTCCAACCTCTCCCGGTAAAGTGCGAAAAGGACAGTTGCAGGTCAGGCTGATTTTACCTACAAAAACGATGACCAAAAGACGTTTCGTATTCCGGTGTTTTCTTTTTCAAAACACGACAGATCTCAATTATTTTTATATCAAAATTTAGAGGAACAGTATACCTATGCTTCTATTATATTCTTTTTGTCAAAACTTATCATGTTTGTCTAATAGTTATCTGAATTTCGTAGTAAGTTATCTGAACGTCGTTAGTTATTTGCATTTCGGGGAGTGTGCGAGGGAATTGCATGATTTAATTCCCCCATCTCCGTTCCACCAGCGGACGACCCGTTGTACGGCTGGTTTCCACCCTTACGTTGTTAACACCACTACGATCCTGACGAAGCGTTTTGCCTCCTCCTTTATACCGCGTACATCGAGGGACTGGAACAATTTGCCAGCGGCGGTGTTTCCGTCGGACTACAATTTGAGTGTCTTCAAGGCTAGAGTGAATAGGCTCTTAATAAACTAGTGCGCTTTACCATCAACGATTGCGTCACTGCATACCATCAGGCAGGATTGCGGTCAAGCGCTGGTTTATAATATGTAGAAAAAAATATATATATATACATATATATCACGGTAAAAATGGGTTATTTTTTGGCGATTTCGAAGTATCGTATTTCTTTTATTAATTAAGTTTCGGAAAAAATAAATTGATGGGAGCACGTATAATCACGGTGTAAAATTGTAGAAAAAAGAATTGCTCTAAAACATTGATAAAATATTAAACTAAGGTAGATATGTCATTAACGCACTAAAAATGAAGCGCACAAAAGGAAGTAAGTCCTGTATCTCGCTTTAGTCACTCTCGATACACTCGTAAAAACAAACGACAAACACTAACAGCGCAAACGACAAACACTAGCCATCTTTTTCTTCTCTATGCTTTAGATTGCGCCCCATCTCACTCACACTGTACACAATGTATACCGAATAAAAATATGCATGTGTGCTGCTGCTCTGTTCGGCACATGTTTTTTGGTCAGTTTGTTAGAATATATCGTATCTGTTTAATATTTTATCAATGCTCTAAAAGCATTAATCCACGAAGTAAACAGCGGAATACGTTTGTATAGAGAAAGCACCACTAGAGTTCCCTCTTAATGCTTTAGCCATAAAGTTGAAATAAATATAAATATAAATAAATCTGACAAATTGCAGTAGCTGGATGTGCTGTCGTCTATACATTTATAAATTGGCAAATAGATTTGAAACGGATGAATGTGGATGTTCGGAAGTCGGGATTCTACTGTAGTTGCTCACCTTTTTCCCTATCTGGCAATCAAGATTCACAAATTAATCGATTATTCATCGGTAAAAAGCACTGTCTAAAATTAGGTATTGAGGTTATTTGAATGCTTAACTAGCCTCAGCTGAGTAGAATCTAATTAATTAACTACCTCTTTGGTTTACGACAAGCGATACATAATAAACGAATCTACGGTTGTTGATAATGCATTAGCTTATGGTTAACAAAAGGTCACAGGTTGTACTACGGATAATTTTGTGTTATTTACTTATTGTCGTTAATTGCTGCTGCATTCGATCAGCGCTCTGCATTTAAAGAAATATTAGGTTGTTTCAAAGTTTCAATAAAGTTAGAAGCGGAGCAATTATTGATTTCGAATGCTGTGTGGGGTCTTTATACAGAGTATTTGTATGTATGAATACCTATGAGTATTTGTACTGGTCTGGTCGTGCCTCTGAAAGGACGTTAAGCCGTTGGTCCCAGTTGCCATACGAATATCTAGTGGCAGTCGTTACGGGTTGTTGGAGCTCTTAAATGTCTAATAATTGGTCTAACTGCAATGCTTAGATATCGCCTTAGGGTTGTGGAGGTCAGCCTGCAGTCGCTTCACGGAAAATATCGAAGTTTAGCTTAAATCAGCAGTTAGACTGGTAAAGTGGACCCCAGACTCCAAAGCTGAAAAGCTACGGATGCGACTGTGATTAACGCTGAGATGATGATGATAAGGAATAAAAATAAAAAAATGAAAATTTCAAGCAAACTAAATCGCATAAAATTGGAAACGGAATAGAACATCCTTTAAAATATTGGTTCACTGACCTCCGATCGGCGACAGCGCGGTCTTGTATCAAATTGCTATTTTTTGTTGCCATTATTATTAAAGTTTAGTACCGCTGTAAGCGCTTCCTTATCAACGTGTACATCATGTAGAAAATGTGAAAAATTAAAAATAATTTCCTGTGACTAAACTAATGGATATATTTATATTGTTTATGTGTAGACTGAGAATATGTTGAGGTACACGATGTTTAATTTATTGTCGTATTGTCATCACCACTTTGTATTAAAATATCAGTTGCTTGTGGTGGGCAAGTCCTGAATTTAATTAGCTGGTTATTTAGTTCATTGCCTATGCAATTTAATAGCATAAAGTAACTGAGTAAGACATCGCCGTTACAGATCCATTATTAAGTATGGTACTACTAATAACATAGTTATATTCATATCATATTTAATAGAGACTTTTATGTTAATCTGTCACGATTATTATGAGGTATTAAACAAAATTGTGTAATACGCGGTATTCTGAACACAGTCATGTACTTAACTTAAATGATACTTATATAATAATATTTACAAGCAAAATACCTAGTATAGAAATATAGGGTGTATAAAATATTACTTATTTGTTATCAAATAAGTCATATTTTGTAGACGCTATATCAGGGATGGCGAACCAGTGGCACGCGTGCCGTTGCTGGCACGTAACAAAATAATTTTGGCACGGCATAATATCAAAAATTGCAAAAAATAGCATTGGGCTTCTCCAAGTTGCCTCCCAGGACTGCAGGGTCCCAAGAAATGACACCAGAGATTTAAAATAACAATAGCACGCAATTATAATTATTGGTTATTCCAAAAATCACTAATCCAAAATTTGTTTGTTGCCACGCCATGGCCACATGAATAATTTTTAGTTGGGAAAATGGCACGTAGATGCATAGAGGTTCGCGATATATTATCTTATTTTTTTTTGATAAAAAGATGTTAATTTGTTACATTTTAAATGAGAAGACAAAATTATTATGGCCATTATACCTAATAACACTATTTTTTTTTGTCATAGCTATTGTGGAAGCATGAGGAACAGGATGTTGAGTTCCCTCGTCCTCCATAGAAAATGGAGGATCCTCTGATCAGACGGGTGTTATGTCTGGCGGGCACTTGCCTAGTGGTTGAAGTTGGGAAGTTGTCATCATCATCATCTCAGCGTATAATCCCGGTTGCAACCGCGGCTTTCGTGTTGGGCCCGGGGTCCGCTTTCTTACAAATACGCCTTCATTTCTCACGATCCCTGGCATCCCGTGGTGTGAGATTCTTGTATGCATTCATCTCTTACACTGCACTTCTTTGGTTACCTCGCTTGTTCCTGCTCGGCGGAGGCGCCATGGCAAGACATTTGTTACCCACGTAACCGGCGTTTCCGTAAGACAGACCGACAGACCGCACCAGCGTTGGTGAGTGGTGACCCTCTTGCAGTTTGTCTGCTATGTCACGGATATGAAGACTGCCACGGATGCGGGAGTTTCTGATGCGGTCTTTCCGCGTAACTCCACACATCCACCGCAGCATATTCATCTCCCTGGCACGCAGCTCCTGTTTGTGTCACTCAAGCACAGACCACGCCTCACTGCCATACACAAGAACAGGTCTAATGGTAGTCTTATAGACCTGTCCCTTAAGCTTAACCGGCATTTTGGGGTCACAAATGACACCTTGTCAGGTTGAAGTTGGGAAGTTGTATGTACCTATGCTAATTGCAAGCTGTAACTCTGCATGCGAGATGTAGAATTTGTGTGACGTCAGTATAGGAAGTTGTTTATTTGTGGCGTTTATAGGTACAGCTGCACTATCATCGATATGTGTTTCACATATGTGAAAACAGTTCCCAACATTAAAAGATTTATCATAGTGTTACTCAGTAAGTAGGAACAGAGCTTCATAAAGGTCGCTGATTACTGTAGGAGAGTGCAGTGTGGGCAAGAAAAATAACCCCGACTTATGAGTTTCGGTTCTTGAATCTGAAGCCAGGCAGGCTCTGTACTTTGTGTTAATAATTTCATCAACACTGTTCTCAAAACGGTAAAGGAAAAAAATCTAAGGTAACGGCGTGTCCGAAATGCAAAAATTCGAAGAATTTTGACAACTACCAAACCACACTGGGTCCATGTGTGTGATTACAACTCTGTTTCTCTCTTGGAGAGGAGACCTGCATATCTGCAGAGTGAACATTAATAGCTGATTATGCCCAAACACGATGCATATATTGAAAGGGAGCGCAGGGCACTTGCGGTCCTGAGTAATATGTTGTCCCGTAGATTTGCCCGGTGTACAGACGAAGAAAAAATAAGACTGTTAAAAGTTTATTCTCAAAGTCTGTACACGGGCAGTCTGTGGGTCGATTGTACTAAAAGATCGCTGGACGTCCTGCGTGTCCAATATAATAATGCTTTCAGGATGTTGTTGAGCTACCACGTTACTGTAGTGAGTCGGAAATATTTGCGCAAGCCCTACCGACGGTTTTTATGCAATCATACGCATAAAGCCCGCGTTGTTGCTGAGAAGAGTTTTTTTTTTTTAATAGTTATAAACTAGTGCTTGACTGCAATCCCGCCTGATGGTAAGCAGTGATGCAATCGTTGATGGTAAAGCACACTAGCTTATTAAGCCTATTCACTCAAAAAAACTGAGTGAATAGGAAGGAAGACGGCAGTTGAGCGAGGTGATGCAATGTTTAACCCAACAACACGACCAACGATGCTGCGCCAGAGGATGATCTGGAGAGCCTTCACGACCAAACTCCCGACACCAGTGGCGGCGTAAAGGGGGGGCGGTGGGGGCGGTCCGCCCCGGGTGCCAAGCATCAAGGGGTGACAAAATCTTACTCAAGATCTACAATGAGCCAAACACGACTTTCCAGTCTATCCATATTGTCCATTGAAAAGGAGACGAAAGTAAATTTTGATAATGTCATTGAGTCATCATCATCTCAGCGTATAATCCCGGTTGCATCCGCGGCTTTCGCGTTGGAGCCCAGGATCCGATTTCCTACACTTACTCCTCCATTTCGCACGATCTCTGGCATCCCGTGGGGTGAGATTGTTGACCCGCATGTCATCTCTAACAACGTCAAGCCAACACTTCTTTGATCTACCTCGCTTGTTCCGGCCCATGTCAAGACATTTGTTACCCACGTAACATTCGGTTTTCGTAAGACGTGACCGTACCAGCATAGGCGACCCTCTTGCAGTTTGTCTGCTATGTCACGGAGACAAAGAATGCGACGGATGCGGGAGTTCCTGGTGCGGATTTTCCGCATAACTCCACAAATCGACCGCAGGCTATTCATCTCCGTGACACGCAGCTCCTGCTTGTTTCGCTCAAGCACAGGTCACGCCTCACTGCCATACAAAAGAACAGGTCTAATGATGGTCTTATAGACTTGTCCCTTAAGCTTTACCTGCAGTTATTTTGGAGTCACAAATGACACCTGTCACCTCAATTTTGCGAAGCTGCGAAATTACGTGCCTTAACGTCGCAATCAATGTTACCGGATGCGTGGAGCACAGACCCCAAGTATTTAAACTGGTCTGTATACTGAACCATGTCTCCGCATATGCACAAAGACATAGGGTCTGTCGTGTTGCTGACCATGTACACCGTCTTCGCCACATTGAGTTTAAGACCTCTGTTCTCAAGCGAATTCTTCCACACATACACCCGCCGCACCAACCTTTCCCTGTCCGCGTCTGCCAGCGCGATATCATCAGCATACATGAGCAGCCAGGGAGGTTGCTCATGTGAATTCTTGATGCTGTCTGACAAGACGTCCAATATCACGCTGAACAGAAACGAACTAAGGACGGAGCCCTGGTGAACTCCGACGGTAATGGGGAAGGGTTTAGCGGCGGCAACAGCGGTCCTAACAACGGAATTGGAATTACCTCAATTCCGATTGTGTTGACATGTCTCGAATTATGTCAACATAGGCTTCTGGTACCACTTTAGACCTCAGTGCCCACCAGATCAGCATATGCAGAGGCGTGATCTTCGATCTGTATCTCCTCATGGTGATCTTAAGGGAGAAGATAGGCTCCATGATTGCGTAACCTGGACGGAACCCATATTGACACGTCGAGACAGCACACTCCTGCTGGATCCGGGAGTCTAAAATCCTCTCAAAAATCTTCATGGTGTGGGACATGACCTTTACACCGCGGTAATTACCACACTCCTGTACCGAGCCCAAAAAAGACAGAAAGACTGCAGTGATAATACTCAGCCTCCATTGGTTCTGGATTTTGCCGTACAGGAGCACGCGGTTCAGGAAGTTCGTTAACATGCCCACACCGCGAGGACCCATCCCCTTTCAGGCCTCAATGGGGACTCCGTGAGCTCCGACAGCTTTCCGATTCGCCATGCGACGAAGAGCAGTTTGGATTTCCTCAGGTGTTATCGGGGGCATAAATCCAAGGTTCGGAGGGAGTTCCGATGATAATGTCATTGAGTGTTTTTGCAAAGTAAAGTCACGTAAACACGTTTAATATTTGTCGTTTTATTTTGAGGGTGCTCGATAGTTGGGCACGCCACAATAGCGGCGGTATGTCCCCTCTTTGAGGAGTGGCTAGAGAGGCGCCACGGCGCCCTCACCTTCCGCCTGACGCAGGTCCTCACCGGACACGGTTGTTTCGGGAGGTTCCTGTTCTGTATAAGGCAGGAAGAAACGCCAGGGTGTGACCATTGTGTGGATCGCCCTGAGGACACGGTGGAGCATACGGTGGAGGTCTGCCCGGCTTGGGTAGAGCACCGCCGTGTCCTCGTAGCGGCGATCGGTGACGATCTCTCGCGTCTGACCCTGGTCCAGGCCATGGTCCGAAGCGAGAGTGCATGGAAGGCCGTCAACTTCTTCTGCGAAGCAGTAATGCTGGCAAAGGAGGAGGCAGTGAGGCAACGGGAATCCTAGCGTCTTCACGCCACTAGCCGCCGCAACGGAAGACAACATCGAGCTCCCGGCCACCGTAGGCGCGGGCCTGCGGGCGGTGAGCAGTGGGCAGCTCGCCGCCCGGTAAGGACCAGGCCCGAGTCGACGCCGACGGTGCGTCGTGTTTCACGCGCGCCTCAAAGAGATGTCAGCACATCGTGACGGGGTCCACGAAGACCGATGCCTCCTGGATCGGGGTTTCGGGTTGGTTAAACAAGAAACCTTGGCCTTGGCCATCCCACAGGCAAGTGAAGAAACACGGGTGGGTTTTAGTCAGTAAAAGTCTGACACGCCCTTCCGCTCCGCCCAGAGCGGGAGAAGTAATTTGATGACTTCCCATCCTAACAAAAAAAAAGGGTGCTCGAATAGAAAGTCGCCCCGGGTGCCAACCTATGCTACGCCGCCACTGCCCGACACAACAACATTAGGCACATCGTACCCGGCACACATCGCAACACAACTGCTCAGACCCGTTCTCCGTACGGAGTGAGGGACAGTTAAAACAGCATCCTGAAAACTGTAGCTGAGAGTTTCGGCTCTCCAATAATTCAAATATTTGTGCACACTTTAATAATTACTAACACAAGGCAATAAGTTTTGTTTTCTTTGTATGTTATAAACACTCTATGGATTTTTATGTCCAAAATAAAAATTATTAATTAAGTATACCAAATTAAACTATAACAGCGTTTGCACAAAGTGCGAAATTGTTCTGAGAGCTTAGTACAACGGTTTTGCTTTTAGCTAAACTACAGCTTGAAATATCTCACATTATTTTCCAATATTTATGATTGACATCAAAGCAGTGTTATATTTGAAGTGCGTATTAACAGCTATTAGTATTTAATAAACTGTAATTAGACTCATAAACCAACAACAAAGTACTAATAGACAAAACCATTATGAATAAAATATTTTTTATCTGTAATTAATAAACTGTCATTAAAGTCATAAACAATGAACAAAATACTGTCAAATCCATTATTTAAAAAAAAATATTTCACTAGTCTTGTTGAAACTGGGCTATAAACACTCAATGCGGCAATTTTCCTACAAAAACGTTGCAATAAGTGTAAACGCTGATTATTATCTGAGCACTGCAGCCGTATGCACATAATTATTGAAGTTACTAATGATTTTACGAAATATTTCCCCACGCTAACTGTATTAAAACGCTTACCTTTTTCACGCAAACCTACCTTAAATTCTAAAAAAACTTTTTTACAAAAAAAAAAACAAGCGACTTCCAAAAACTACAAAGTGAAAAATAACTAATTTCGGAAGTCGGTGACTTTGGTTTTGTATATTCATTTTTGACACGACTTTCGAAATTAGTTATTTTTCACTTTGTAGTGGTTTTTGGAAGTCGGTTGTTTTTTTGTAAAAAAGTTTTTATTTTACACTTTTTAGTTGTTAAAAGTACTATATATTCAGTTGCATCCGGTCAGGTTGGAAGCTGACGCAAATATAGTTGGGAAAGGACGTAATTTTGTTTACCTTTTTTTTAACCCGTAAGTATTCCCTCAACTGCCTATGGTCTTCATCATCAAATTTACTGCAGACCATTATTTTAACCCAATGGGTGCAAAGGTCTCATCAATATAAATGAATTGAGTCCAAATACAAGGTAGCTGTTGTAAATCGTTTAGAAGTTCCCTGAACTGACCTTTGTCATCATCATCAGCTTCCTAATGACAGTCACCACCCTTCTAGGTGTAAGGTTCTTGTCAATACAAATTATTCAAGCTCAAACACAAGGTAGCTGCTGTGAATTGTTGAGGAGTTCCTTCGACTGTCTCCCGGCTCCATCGTCAGATCTACTCCAGACCTTAATTAAATTGTAGTGCTTTAAAATACTTAATGAAAATGCTAAGAAATGCACTAGTCGTCCCTGCAATTTCTGAAAGTTCCCCTTGTTTTCTCTGGTCTTCCACCATCAAACCCTGATATCCTTATCATGGGACCACCTTGGGAACGTCTTCTTTCCAACAGAAAAAGAATTATCAAAATCGGTTCATAAACGACGAAGTTATGCGCGAACAAACATAAAAAAAAACATATATACGGTCGAATTGAGTAACCTCCTCCTTTTTGAAGTCGGTTAAAAATGATACAAGTAACAATTCGTTTTATGATTAATTAAGCTTAGTTATTGTTAATAATACCTAAATATAAGTACTTACAGGTCGTCTTCGTCTGTATGGTCTTCTTCTTACTAATATTATAAATGGGAAAGTCAGTTTGTTTGTTTGTTCCGCTTTCACGTCGTAACTATTGAACCGAATAAATAATAGGGTACCTTTTATCCCGAAAAAATTTAATATTCCCGAGGGAAATCTAAAAAGCGCGTTATAACCAAACTCCACGTGAGCGAAGCCGCGGGCAGTAACCTAGTAAATTATAAAGTAGTGCTTGACCGCAATCCCGCCTGATGGTAAGCAGTGACGCAATAGTTGATAGTAAAGCGCACAAGTTTATTAAGAGCCTATTCACTCTAGCCTTGAAGACACTCAAATAGTAGTCCGACGGAAACACCGCCGCTGGCAAATTGTTCCAGTAGCCTGATGTACGCGGTATAAAAGACGAGGCAAAACGCTTCGTCGGGATCGTAGTGGTGTTAACAACGTAAGGGTAGTTTGAGGACACACAACACATTCCGCCTGACGCAGGTCCTCATCGGACACGGTTGTTTCGGGTCACCATTGTGTGGATCGCCCTAAGGACACGGTGTTCATCATTGCTCTCCAAACGGTACAAAAACATCGTTCGCAAAACTGATAGACATGTGGCATCTACAAACTCGAATTAGGCCCGCTTGGTGCATTGGGCAGCCCACTTCCTCCAGTGAGAACTGTAGTGCGTCCCAGCAATGAAAGTGGGCCCATTTATGATTGAGTCCTCCTCCCCGTCCTCAAGCCGTTCTCCTCATTACTTAGGGTCGTGATGTCCTCTCCTTTACTATAGTTCGCCATCTGTTTCGATCCCTGGCCGCGAGGTTATGTAGCATCATGCAGGCCGGTGTGTAGAGATGAATGAATTTGAACAGTTCACCTTATTGGACTGCGCCCTTTAGAACGTCGTCCCCACCATCCCAGTAATCGGTTGATTATACATAGTTGTACTACTAAAACTTCATAAATATATCTAAAAAGTGCAACTAAAACTAATATTGAAATAAATATTTTCTCATTTACTTTTTCATCATACGCTTTCGATGCCAGTTCCATAACTAGTATTACTTGTCGCAATATCTGTCCACCATATAAAGTACGATTTGTGACTCTATCTGTTGAGGAAATGTGGAAATTCTATAAAATGTTATCTGACACCTCCGAGCATACGCCGTACGAATACCAAATGATTTAAAGTTAATTACAAATCTTAATTTTCGACATTTCTTCGTGAAATTTGATTCACTTACGTTGCTCCGATCTAGTTGCAAAAGCGTTTCCTCGTTATAATTTACTGTTCCGTTGATAAATTGTTAATTCGAGTACACAGGTTGATAAAAATCTTCACCCTGATTGACCAACACCAGACCAACCGCCATTGACCAACAATACTAACCTAACAAAAATTGTTTCACTTGAGAAGGAAAGGAAGGCTGATAGGATTCTGATTAATGACTTAGAGGAGAAACTGGAAGCATTGGAGCGAAAATCCCGAGGAACCGGTATCGAAATACGAAATATACCTAAACAAAATAATGAGACAAAGGAAATATTGTGCGATGAGATTATGCGGTTAGGGAAGACGTTGAATGTCAAAATTGATAGCTCCAAAATAAAGGATATTTACCGGCTGAAGTCAAAAGACTCTTCAAATCCTGTTATCGTCGACCTCACCACGGTAATTCTGAAGGATAAAGTCTTAAAGGCTACTAAGATTTTCAATAAATCTAAACCCAAAGGGGAAAAACTAAATACAACCCACCTGAACTCAAAATATCAACATAAACCACTATACCTCTCGGAAGCACTAACTCAAAAAACTCAAAGGCTATTCTATCTGGCGAGACAGTTCCAAAAGACACATGGATATAACTTCTGTTGGACGACGAATGGAATTGTTTATCTCAAAATGAACGAAGGTACAGCGCATGTTCGAATAAATACTGATGCCGACATAGAAAAGTTAAGAATTGAAAAATGACTATCTCTTCTCATGAGAAGTCAATATTATACTAAACGTAAAGAAAAAATACTGCATGTTTTTCTTCTTATTGATTTTGTCTTTGTACTTGCTTCCTATTGTCAATATAAAATAAATTGTTTGGCATTAATTCATGTACATTGTCCATATAAAAATATATTCTTTGTCATAAATATTTACTATAACACTTATAAAATTATATTATCGCATGTTTTTTCTCAATTTGAATATGAACTTGAATTATTTGTCCTGTCTAACTTCTGTGTAACTGTCGGATTTGTTTTGCTTCAATATGGTTTTTGTTTTAATGTTGTCGATTTTTTCAGCTTTTTTATAAATACTATGGATTCTGTTGAAACTATAAGTCTCATATTGTATCGGAAATTATTGTTTATCTTTCCTAACTTCAGCAATTTGATTCTATTATTATATCCTTATTGGCTAATTACTGATTACGCACTGCATTCCTTGAAAACTAATAGTAACACACTCTACAAATTTACTCCACACACATTGCCTCGCTATAAACTAAACGAAACAAGTTATAAATCTCGTAAATGCTGTAATATTTTCCATATTTTGCTCATAATCCAAAACTACCTTTTCTTGGCTAAAAATATACCTACTATTTTACACTCAATGATATCATAAATTTAACAGAAAATATTGATCAAGTTTCTGTATCTCAATCGCAGATATCTCTTATTGAGGACTGCCACAAAATTTTAAGTCCATCGGGCCAGGATCTACTTATTCTTACGCAAAACATACGCAGCATATACTGCAATATGCCAGAATTAAACATCCTGCTAGAAAGAATAAAACTAAAGTGTGATGTTATTTTATTGACAGAATGTTGGCTTTCACCTGCAACTGTAATACCGAACCTTCCAGGATATTGTAATAAGGGAACTAAGCTAAACATTAAGCAAAATGATGGTGTAGTAATCTACTTTGACGAACATCTCAGTGTAATTATTGAGGAACCTGTAATGCATGATTGTAATAGTTTGGTTGCTGTAATTGATAACCGTATCGCTATACTCGCCATTTATCGATCCCCGTCCTATAAAAATATCGACCAATTTCTGTCGTCATTAGACAAAACCCTACACGAACTCTCCTCCTTCGAACATGTTGTAGTGATGGGAGACATTAATATTGATATTGATCCTCAAAAAATAAGTCAAAATGAAGAGCGCTATTTAACGTTAGCTGCTACACATGGCCTATTGCCAGCTCATACTCTAATTACTCGTAGCAAAAGTCATACTTGTCTTGATCATGCACTGGTAAAAACCAACTGTCCTACCAGTATAATTGTACCTCACACCACAATAACCGATCACTACCCTGTTTTATTACACATGGATTTGAAAAAAAAAAGACAATATGCGTTCTCTAAAACAGTAAAAACTGACAAGATTGGTTTACAGCGAGATATAACAAATATTGACTTCTCCCAAATTAATCGTTTCACAGACCCAAATTACTCCTTAAACTGTTTCGTACAGTGTATTCAACAAGCAATTGCTAATAACACAAAAGAAATAATTATTCCTAAGCGCCACAAGATAATAAAACCTTGGATGACACAAGGATTGCTGCGATGTGTGAGAAATCGAGATAAATTACATAAAAAGTTAAAACTAGATCCAAATAATGATATTTTAAAAATTACATACTGTCGATACAGAAACTTCTGCACTACCGTAATAAGAAAAGTAAAAAGGGCATACGAGAGAGACCAACTTCAAGCAGCAAAGCAGGATAACAAAAAACTGTGGAAAGTAATCAAAGATATCACTAACACTTCCAAAAAACCGAATTCATCTGAAGAACTACTTACATTATCAGTTACTCCTGAACAATCACTCAATGAAGTTAACAGATATTTCATAAACGTAGGAAGCTCGTTAGCCGAAAGAATACAACAAAAAAACATACATACTTTAGACTGCAATGCTCAAAATATATGTACTGACTCAATTCCAGAATATTCTTTCGTATTAATGGATACCTCAGAAGATGAGGTAGAGCGCCTTGTCCTTGGTTTAAAGTCAAACTGTGCATATGGGTGGGATAACATAAATAGCGATTTTTTAAAAACCTACAAAGACATTCTAATTCCCCCTTTAACTAAAATATTTAACAACTGCCTGCAGTCGGGTGTGTTCCCGGAATCGCTAAAAAGGGCTGAGGTTTGCCCCATTCATAAGGGTGGCGACAGAAATCGTATCAATAATTACAGACCAATATCTATTCTACCAGCTTTGTCGAAGATACTAGAGAGAATAATAAATAACAGACTAATACGCTACTTAGAAAAAAATCAATTGCTGTCTACCAATCAATATGGCTTTCGGCAGGGCATGTCAACTGAGCTGGCCGTTAATAAACTAACCAATTATGTTAGCTCAAACTTAGATAGGAGAAAAAAATGTCTCATTATCTTCCTAGACCTAGCAAAGGCTTTTGATACTATTTCTGTCTCCATTCTACTGGATAAGCTAGAGAGACTGGGAGTTAGAGGCACGCAGCACAAGCTTTTTGAAAGTTATTTGTCAGGGCGAACTCAATGTGTCCGACTTGGTGCACGCAAAAGTGGTAGCCTCCCAATCACTCATGGAGTTCCGCAGGGCAGCATCTTGGGGCCTACGTTGTTTCTGGTATATATAAACCAACTCACTAATCTTAGGCTATCCCAGGGTGAAATAATCTCCTTTGCTGATGACACTGCCCTCTGTTTTTCGGCGGGTGATTGGGACGAGACTTTCCGTGCTGCTCAACGTGGTTTTGATGCGGTCGGGAAGTGGTTGCGGGGTAATATTCTCACTCTAAACATAGATAAGACGAAGTTTATTTGTTTTGGCATTAGAAATGTAAGTGTAGTCACTCAGAGTCACAAAATCGTATCACACGAGTGTCAATCGAGATCTAGCTGCTCATGCCCTTCACTGGAACGGGTGCAGACGATTAAATATTTAGGTGTAACAATTGACAGCGGACTCAACTTTAAAGAACACATTAAAATTTTATCTGCTAGAATTCGTAAGTTAATATTTATTTTTAAAAATCTGCGGAATATCGCTGATCCCCAACTGCTAAGGCAGATCTATTTTGCTCTCTGTCAGTCGCTTCTATCTTACTGTATTCCCTCCTGGGGAGGCACTTTAAAAACCACCTTGAAGAGCCTTGAGATCGCCCAACGTGCAGTACTCAAAGTCTGTACTTTTAAACGTATCTTTTTTCCCACCGCACAACTATACAAGAACTGTGAGGTTCTGACTGTAAGACAGCTATTCCTTCTTAATGTCGTACTTCTACAACATACTTCACAGACTTATAATCCGCTAAACCTACAAAAACGAAGAACAGATAGAGTATGTGTTAGAAACGAAATAAATACTACTAAATTTAGCTCAAGATTCACAAACTTCATTGGACCCTATATCTATAATAAGATAAATAAAGCGATTAATATCTACCCTTTAACGAAAACTCAATGTAAGGAAAAGGTTACAAAATACTTACAAAAACTTAATTATGAAGAAACTGAGTTAATACTACATATACCACAGTGATTGACTATTTACCACATACACACACCCTCTTACATTCATACACACATAATCATATCACACAAATAGAGGACACACGTACTGTTTAGTGCTTATTCTTAATTTAATCTAATTTTAAGTTATTGTATTATTTCTGATAAATTATAAAAATGTTAATTTTATTTGGTATGATGTTATTTTATTTTATTTCATTAAATTTAATTGATTTATTCTATTTTTGTGTAAATTAAATTTCATGTAAATTTACAAAGTATTGACTGTACTCAATGGCTACCTACATATATCTCGTGTCTACTTTTTAAGGGATTGGGCGCTGATAACCGAAACACAGGCTTTTGCCTAGTTCGGTTACAGATGTGTAATCCAATTGTAACAATAAATTATAGCCTATAATATATTTTGTGTAACAATGTAAATAATTTCTGAATAAACGTTATTATTATTATTATTATTATTAATACACCATTAGTACCAAATTCAATCATGTTGCTAATCCATAGCTCTATACAACGTGTAACATATAGGGTATATACATACCAAGGCCATGGCATCTTTACAAGACATCAAACGATATTGGATGGGTTTTTTAATCCTATATGTTAGGAAGTTATGAGAAAAAACACCGCCTGTGATAGGTTACTACCATACTAGGTGCACAGAATTATTGGAGACATTTATCGTGATTTTGGCAAGTAACGTGACGTGTAACGAGTAGTTATTAACGTATGTAGTGTGGTGCCACATTTCTTATGATTTGAATTAAGAAACACACGAAACCGAAATTTTGGTATCAATTTTTTAAGTTTTTTTTTTTTTAGTTGAAACCCTTCCGATATCGTTTGATATCATATAAAGATGCCATGCCCTTGGTATGTATATACCCTTTATGTTACACCTTGTATACATATTCGAGGAATGTTGAACAACGTAATTAACGCAATT
Organism: Sesamia nonagrioides; assembly: GCA_017933935.1. Taxonomy (NCBI): domain Eukaryota; kingdom Metazoa; phylum Arthropoda; class Insecta; order Lepidoptera; family Noctuidae; genus Sesamia; species Sesamia nonagrioides. Next base: position 6,063 of record JADWQK010000261.1, on the reverse strand, counting down.
AATGATGTTGAATTGACAAAATGAAGACCATTGCTACTGATAATGTGTTACGCAATTACTCTGCTTGATTTTGTTTGATTGCAATTGCGGATGATATTGTACAACGTCTTTAATTTTTTTCTGTGGTGTCAGGATAATGTTAAGGTGGGAGGCCACAACATCAGCCGCCGGCATAAGTTACCACCCACCAGACAAAGTCATGTCGCCAAGCGATTCGTCGTGTTCCGGCATGATGTTTGGTGAAGCCGTACGGAGGACGGGTCTGAGCAGTTTTGTTGCGATGTATGCCGGGTACGATGTGCCAAATGTTGTTGTGTCGGGAGTTTGGTCCTAGAGGGTAGCGGGATCCGAAGCACGGTGCTCCGCTGGCCGACCGCAGGTAGTTGGGGGCCCAAGTAGTGTGCCAGCCACACACGAAAGGCTGCCCCGCCAACTGCGAAAAACCCAAGGTGGCCCCATCGTGCCTGTTGGCGACCGGACGAGAGGACCTGATGGCGATACCTGGCATTCGAGCATCCACGCAGTCTCCAGATCAATCTCCATCTGGCGCGGCATCGTTGGTAGTGTTGTTGGGTTTAACATTGCTTCACCTCGCTTAACTGCCGTCTTCCTTCCTATTCACTCAATTTAAAACAAAATGAAAAGTAGGTGTGCACAGCGGGCGCACGTCCTCTCGTTTAAAGTGCACCTCTACAACATTCGAGGTCTCGATGCAGTCCACCATCACCTTGAGACTGAAAAGCCTCACCTACTTTTCTTGACGGAGACCCAGATCAGATGTCCGTCTGATGCGGCATACCTCAACTACCCGGGATACTCTTTGCAGCATCATTTCCTGCAGCGTGCGGGGGTCTGTGAGTATGTCCGCAATGACATCTGTTGCCGGCGTCTCCGTCACCTCGAAGACCCTCATTTATCGACCTTATGGCTGTTGGTTGACACTGGTGTGGACAAAATTGTCTACACCTGTGTCTACCGATCGCACAGCGGTGACCAGGAGACAACTCGACTATTTGACCAACTCAGTGAAGCTGCTGACAATGTGGGCGCTCTGGGGGACTTTAATGTCTGCCATCAAGACTGGTTTTTCCCATACCAGAGGACCGACCACGTTGGGAGAGAAGCGCGTAACTTTGCGCTATCAATCGACCTTTCCCAGCTGGTGGGACAAGCGACTAGGGTGCCTGATGTAGCTGGTCATACCGCCAATTGTCTGGACCTTCTGCTGACCACTGATCCGGACAGATGTGTTGTAACAGTTTCCTCACCTTTGGGAACTTCAGAACACTGTCTGGTGAAGTCTGTGTCGTCCTTCTCCCCTCCAGATCACGACTCTCGTGGTGAACAGAGATTGTGGCGATACAAGTCAGTAGATTGGGATGAGATGCGCCACTTCTTTGTATCTTATCCTTGGCAACAGGTCTGCTTCTCTTCTGACAATCCATCGAGCTGTGCGGACGCTATAACCGATGTGGTGCGTCAAGCAATGGAGTATTTTATCCCCTTCAGCGACGTGCCCGTCGGTGGCTCAGCTCGACGGTTCAATGCCGATTGTGTTCAAGCTGAACAGCTTAAGCACGCGGAATTTCTCACTTGGGTTGACGCTCGTGACCGCAGAGCTCCGGATCTAAGCTCAAAGAAGAGAGCCTATAACCGTGCTGCCAAGTCCTACAAAAAGGTTACTCGCTTCGACCGTATTACCCATATTGGCAACAAGTTATCTGCGCAGCCATCCGGTAGCAGATCTTTTTGGTCCCTTGACGTGAATAAGGCTAGTGGTCCAGATGGTATACCAGCGATTATTCTTAAGGCATGTGCGCCCGAGTTGCCTCCTGTATTGACGCGCCTGTATCGCCTTTCATTTGGGACTGGTATAGTGCCCAAGTCCTGGAAGCTTGCCAACGTGCAGCCCGTGCCCAAAAAGGGTAGTCGTGCCGATCCTACCAACTATCGGCCGATTTCGGTAACCTCCATACTTTTTATATTAGATAGATTATGGAGCGTGTATTGAACTCGCGCCTCTTGGCTTACCTGGAAGGTAACGATCCTCAGTGACCGACGTACGGTTTTCGGCGCAATCGATCATCTGGGGACCTACTAGTGTATGCCACTCACTTGTGGGGCGAGGCTATCGAGAAAAATGGGGAAGCGATTGCCGTCCCCCTTGATGTCTCGAAGGCCTTTGACCGGGTATGGCACGCTGGCCTTTTGAGTAAGCTTCCAGCGTACGGCGTTTCCGCTGACCTGACTGGCTGGGTAAAAGACTTCCAGACTGAACGGTCCCTCCGAGTTGTTGTCGACGGATGCTCATCGGAGCCCATGTCAACCAATGCCGGTATTCCTCAGGGGTCTGTTCTCTCTGCAACTCTGTTCCTGCTGCATATTAACGATCTGCTGATGCCCGGTATCTATGGGTATGCAGATGACAGCACAGTTGTGGAGAGATACCTGCCGGAAGTTCGGGCTAGTAAGGAAACAATCCGGTCCGAAAGAGAGGCTATGGTAGAGCGTACGAGTGCTGCACTACAGGCAGTCTCCGAATCCGCCAAAATACAGGCGTTTCTTTTCAAGGCGATTTCAGACTTAAAGTCCAGGTTTCCTCAATATGTTCTTCTTCACCTTTTAATCAGTCATTGGTGTCCAAAATATACTTAGAATGTACATATAACCTAGAAAAGTGCCCGACCTGGAATCTAAACCGCACACTCATACTTGAGAGACTGGTTTTTTAACAAATAGGCCACTACGACTTTTTTTGACAATAAAAGTAAATAGGCTTTAGAATTACTTTATTGATGAAAAAAGAAAATAAAATACAGAGTAAATCAAAGAGAATAAGTCAGATATTAAGGCTTGCTGGCTGCAACTACACATATGCCAGAATGCATGAGTCGACGCGGAAGAGTTACAGATAACAGGGTATTTGCATCATATTGTTGCCTATAAAGGGCACAATGAAAAACTGAACCGTACTTTAAAGCATAGGTATAATTTCGCAAATTGGACCGAAAGCTTCGCATACGTGGATATAACGTAGATATTGGAGAAGTAATAGAAGTCATTCTAATTACTAACAAATTATCTAATGGTATAAATAGGTATAATTTCCGAAAAAAAAACGCAAATTGGACCGAGAGCTTCGCATAAGTGGATATAACGTAGATATTGAAGAAGTAATAGATGTCATTTTAATTACTAACAAATTACCTAATGAGATAAATAGGTATAATTTCTGACAAAAAAATGTATTTTATTTTTGATAATTTTATATAATTGACATACCGACTAATAACACATTAAATAGTCGGTATGTCGGTCGGTCGGTCGGTCGGGGTAGTTTTGCATATACCTACACAAAAACGTATGATCATTCATCCTCAGGCTCCTGCCAAGTAATAATATATGCAACTTTTTCCTTGTCTTTAAATTTGTATAAGCATATGTGTGTTTCAAATATAAAAATATATAAACAAATACTGAAAAAAAAGAAGTGGTTCTACCGCAAATGCCTACATAGTCCAAATATGTAATAAAAAACGGCTGTTGGATAGAAAAGAGAAAAAGTGGCTATTAAAAACAGAATCAGCTATTCTAGAATAACTAATTCTGTTTTTAATGGCCGTTTTTCTCTACGGCTAAACTGCTATTAAAAACAGAATTAGCTATTCTAGAATAGCTAATTCTATTTTCAATAGCCGTTTTTCTCTCTTTCTATTCAACCTAGAACAATTTCCCTACCGTGGTCATCCCGTCTTAAAACAATTTAAATGTCTTCAAAGCTAGAGAGAATAAGCTTATAATAAACATGCCTGTGTGCATAGGGGGAGACACGGTCGAGTGCAGAGACCAATTTAAATACTTGGGGTCTGTGCTCCACGCGTCCGGCGACATTGATTCCGACGTTAAAGCACGCATTTCCGCAGCTTGGGCAAAATGGCGTGAGGTGACAGGTGTCATTTGTGACCCCAAAATGCCGGCTAAGCTTAAGGGACAGGTCTATAAGACCATCGTTAGACCTGTCCTTCTGTATGGCAGTGAGGCGTGGCCTGTGCTTGAGCCACACAAGCAGGAGCTGCGTGTCACGGAGATGAATATGCTGCGGTGGATGTGTGGAGTTACGCGGAAAGACCGCATTAGAAACTCCCGCATCCGTGGCAGTCTCCGTGTCCGTGACATAGCAGACAAACTGCAAGAGAGTCGCCTGCGCTGGTACGGTCACGTCTTACGTAAACCGGCAGGTTACGTGGGTAACAAATGTCTTGCTATGGCGCCTCCGCCGGGCCGGAACAAGCGAGGTAGACCAAAGAAGTGCTGGCTTGACGTTGTAAGAGATGACATGCGTGCCAACAATCTCACACCACGGGATGCCAGTGATCGTGCGAAATGGAGGCGTATGAGTAGGAAAGCGGACCCCGGGCTCCAACGCGAAAGCCGCGGATGCGACCGGGATTATACGCTGAGATGAAGATGATGAACTAAAAGTATAATAGTTAGGTAGGTACTCAATTCTATAAATAAACCTTGCTGGAAGTACCTGCTTATAAGTACCTACCTATATTTGTAATTATAGGTACTTGACAAGTAACATGTGTATCTGTCTGTTTTGTTACAAGTGTAATAGCTTTTTCACCTTCTATTATGTACGCGGTCTCTGTGAGTTTCTAATATTTGTACTGTGATTATTAATAAACTGTCGATTGTAAAACTTCGAAAATTTGCTCTCATTTCACTCGGTTGAAACCGTGTATTATTTGATATTTGCAATATTGCCTGAAATGTAAATTGATATCGTGTATGCAATATGCATTTATGAACTCGTTTTTGGTTACGAAAATTTTATATAACATTGGTTCCGTATATCACGAGATTGGCAACGGTTCCCTTATTCACAAACTTAACTAAATTTAAGATCAGTGCATCTTTTTCTTTCCATTTCTATAAGAAAAGGACAGAAGATAAAATGTCAGTTTAGACCTGTCAAATTAGTGCGCTCCTGATGTAAACTGGCGTATTTTTAGTCGCCATGTTTATAATCGCGTCTAAACTGTCTATGGAGTATCTTAATTTGACAGCATTCAATTAAAATGTTATCTTCTATCCTTTTCTTAACAAAATGGAAAGAAAAAGATGCACATAGCTTAAAATTATTTTAGTTTGTGAACAACAGAATCGGCGCCATTGTGTTGAAAACATTGATATCACTATTCTGTTCCAGTGTAATTAAATTTGGTTCCTAAAAAATTATTCAATTTGAAGCTATATTGTAATTGGGTTCTATATTAATTAAAAATCAGGAATCTACGTCGCCAAAATTTGATTTCCTAAGCTGTGCATAGACATAAAATCATTTTTCAAAACAAATTAGATTTTGTTTTAAATGATTACCAGGTTTTCCAACAATTCACTCTTTCTTGACCTTGATAAACGAAAATAACAAAGATAATTTAATTAAACAAATACCTACCGTTAGCTTTGAGTCGTGAGTGAAAGTTGCAACAATAAATTACCTACATTTAGATCAAATACAATTATAATGATTGATTTAACGGATTGATGAAACAAAATGTTGCTTCTCCAACGCCTGTGCGTATATTACACAATAACATTCTGATGTTAAAAGTAAGATACAAAAAAGAACCGGCCAAGTGCGTGTCGGACTCACGCACAAAGGGTCCCGTACCATTGATTTATGAAATTAAAGGATTTAAGTTGTTTGTATGAAAGATTACGCGGTAATAAGCGGTTTACGATTTACGAGGTATTAAAAAAAAACTACTTACTAGATATCGTTCAAAACAATTTTCGTTGGTAGTTTTTATAGTAATGTACATCATATGTTTTTCTTTTAGATTTATCATTTTCTTATTTTAGAAGTTAGAGGGGGGGGGGGGGTCAACTTTTTCCACTTTGGAAGCATCTGTCACGCAAACTATTCGGTTTAGAAAAAAAAATATTTTGGAAACCTTAATATCATTTTTGAAGGCCTACCCATAGATACCCCACACGTATGTTTGATAAAAAAAATGAGTTTCAGTTCTAAGTACGGGTTATCTTAATGCGGTT
>JADWQK010000898.1:0-58878 GCA_017933935.1 Sesamia nonagrioides | reverse complement strand
AATTGAAATTTATACCAAATACCTAGGTCTATTGTCCCTTTAAGCTGTGAAAATATCAAACTTCTAAGCCAAGCCAATCAAAAAATACAGCCGATATGTCGATATTTTCAACAAATTTTCGACACTCGCAAAGGAATCAAAACCTACAGGATACTTCCCGTAAACTCAGAATCTTGAAATTTGGCATGAAGGATTGTCATATAATGCAAATATAGGAAAAATTGCGAAAATCACATTTTTTTAGTTATATAATATAATAAACATATTTTAATAAAATGAAACTTACTACCTTATTTCTCACGAACTAATAAAGGTATCAAATTGAAATTTATACCAAATACCTAGGTCTATTGTCCCTTTAAGCAGTGAAAAAATCAAACTTCTAAGTTAAAGCGATCAAAAGATACAGCAGTTTATACCGACACCTTAGACGAATTTCCGTCACACGCTAGGGAATCAAAACCTACAAGCAAAGACATTAAAATTATATTTACAATAGACAGGACATCACGAACAAAATCGTAAGCCAATACTTTTATCGACTTGGTTAAAAGTCGCTCAGTCTAGTCTGCTCGTCAGGACGTAATTTGTGTCCACCAAGAATAAACATTTTCTAAGGAAATATGCCATGTTGCGCTTTGTGTTACTGTACATCTCGTTATAGTAAAACGACTGGACCTAACTTCGGAATGTTTTTCTATGAATTATTTATGGTTCGTCAGCAACTCAAATTTTAAAAAAATCTTAGTTCTAGAAAATTTTCCATTATTGTAAAAGCGCCCTCTATTGTTGAGTAGTTTTACTATTTTCTTGTAGAGATGTAGTAATGTTGTTTATCGGGTTAGTTATCGATAATACTTATTAAGATGAATACATTTTGTTGTATTTTATTGACATTTAAAATATAGCTAAATAAACTTAAAATATTACTATATTTCAAGTTTATTTATTATTAACTCTATTTAAACATAATCATATCATATTAATAAACAAAATTGAATGAAGAATTACTATAAATTCATTTATCTAGGTTTTTGTTATTTTTGGTTTCCGAATAAAAATAATGTCGTAGGGAAAAAAGTGAATACGATTTGTCCAGATAGACCGTAGAGAAGAAAATTGGCTTCCGTCTCATTCGTCGAAATTATGCTCAATGCATTTTAAAAGAGAAGTTATCTACTTTGGAAAGACTTGTCGATCAAATTAAAAAAAAAAGAATCGGTACCTTGTATTAGAAATGAAATAGTAAGTTATTAATTTCAGTACTTTTCTACTTAACCGTAAAAATTGGAATAAAATTTACGGTTAAGTGGATAAGTACATAGATTACATAACTTATTTATAATGAAATATATTCATAAAATATGTAGGTACGTATATGTAGTACAATGATTGCGAGCTACTTTGTGATTTTGAGGATTCCGTACCTAAAAGGTAAAACGAACCCTATTCATGAGACTTCTCTGTTCGTCTGTCCGTCTGTCACCAGGCTGTATCTCATAAACCGTAATAGCGAGACAGTTGTAATTTCCAGAGATTGTGTTAGTATTTCTGTTGCCGCTATAACAACAAGTACTAAGAATAAAAATAATAAAATATTTAAGGGGGCTCCCATACAACAAACGTGTATTTTTGCCGTTTTTTGCTCCATATTAATAACGGAAACAGATAGACGCTTAAAATGTTCACAGAATATTTGGTTATATATTCAAATTACAAATAAATAATTAAAATAAAATAAATCCTGAAGGCGGGCTCCCATACAATAACCGTGATTTTTTTGCCGTTTTTAAAGATAATGGCGTACGAATCTTGTAAAGGTCTTGCTCCAGCAGACTACCATTTTTGTCGTGATTTGGACAATTATCTACGTGACAAGAAGTTTTCCTTCCAGGAGGCAGTTCTGCTTTCACACAGTTTGTGCAGTCTAGATCCTCAGAGTTCAATCACAAAGGCATAAATGACCTTCCTGTATATTGATTATAAATGAATTATTTAAAAATTAAAAAATAAGCAATTATTTAGATTTTCAATACTAATCGGCAATTTTAAACTTTAACGCCTATTATATTAAAAGAATTATATAAATAAGAAACTTATAAACTTGAAATTACCCATAATTATTCTGCTTCCTAATTTTTTGTTTCAAGCTATCATAATGCGAAAAAACATCGTCGTAGTAACTTCTTTGAATATTATCGATAACTTTATATCGAAATGATACAAACCCTACCACAGTTTTTTGCATTGCCATTTAAAAATATTTGCAAACTAACGTGTAAAAAGAATAATTTTGCTAAAAACGAAATGCAAACGAAAATTGCAAAACAAAATGCGCTTTATGGCCTAAAAGGTCTATTACACTCAAAAATCGCAATAAACTGAGCGTTAAAATAATTCGTAAGCATAAAACATCTAAAATGCCAATAGACGGTGTCACGGTAAATGAATAGTAGCGAATAAAATTCTAAAACAGTTTTTGTTTGTACAAGACAAGTTTCACTTAATTTATTTACTTTTCAATATTTATTTACCCGATTTGAACTATACTAGGGTATTAAATCGGATCTGGCAACATAGACCACACCGGCCACCTACCGGGCAATAGCTGAATATATTTTATATAAACTTATTTCATTTTAACTATTTCATGTCTCCAATTGTCGATCTAATTTTGCTATATTGTACTAGATGGCGGAACTGAGCCTTGGGATCACAGTTTTTCTATGCCATTTTGACACATGCCCTCTCTATATATCTTAAATCTCTTTGCCTACAAGGTACTTCCCGTGAACTCAGAATCTTGAAATTCGGCACGAAGCAACGTTATAATTATTATAGTACAGACAGATAAAGGAAAAATTGTGAAAATGATAAATTTGAAGTTACATAAAATATTAAAATATTATTTTTGCTTACATGACATAAAATATTTTTTTAATAATTATAAACTTACTACCTACCCTTTTTCACATGAACGCGTAAAGATATTAAAGTTGAAATTCATATCAAACACTTCTTAAATCTAATTGCTTCTAAACTGTGAAAAATTCTAAATCAATGCTAGTATTATAAATGCGAAAATAACTCTGTCTGTCTGTTACGCTTTCCCGCCTAAGCCTCTCAACCGATTTTGATGAAGTTTGGCACAGACAATCTTTAGACCCTGAGAAAGAACATAGGCTACCTTTTATCCCGGAAAAATTTGATGTTCCCGAGGGGAATTTAAACAGCGCGATATAACCGAACTCCACGCGGGCGAAGCCGCTGGCGGAAAGCTAGTACGTCATAAATTGTAAACCGCTACGTTTGTACGGCGGAACCCTCGGTGTGCGAGTCCGACTCGCATTTGGCCGGTTTTTTTTTAAGTGTCCCAAAAGAAGAATGGTTTCATCTTCGCTTGTTCCAAAAACAAACTATTTTCCTTTTTTGAAAAATATGTCTGTTATGGAATTAGTAAATACTTGATGGTTGTATAACGATCGCGCACCAAGTAATAAAAAAAAATATACTTTGACCTTAGCCAAGCGCGACAATCTTTAAAGTCTAGGGTGGCAGAACCACCCAGTTTCCCTTTCTCAAATTCATTCAACCGTAAAATATTTAATAATAAGTCCAAATTAGGTTACAAAAGTTCCAAGAATGGCTTACAATAGCCGCGATTATGTTTCAAGGTCATGCCATGTTCGTATTTCAAATTCGATGGCACAATGTAAAAATATCGCAGAAGATTCATACTAAAGATTTTTTTGTTAAATTGTACAGTAATGCTGTAAGGATTGCAGAGTTCTCCACACGATACCATTTTTTTTTTTAATAATTATAGTAGGTATTATATATTTCTCTCTTCAATAAAGATTTGCATTGTTATGAACATAATTAAAAGATACAGAGGACGGCAGGTACATAACATTTAACAGCAGGTAACTAACATTTTTACATATAAGGCTTAATAGGTACTCTGACTCCTGAACAAGTTGTACGTCTGTGGCTTAGGAATCAGTGATTCTCCGATTTTTTTTTAATATGGCATCTCGTAGTTGACCTTGAGAAGTGGTGACTACTTAACCGGACTATCCTGTGGCTGCCTTAAGAGAATTTAAAGCCTCCAGCCAGGGCTACTAAAAACTAAGCGACTACACGCTAAGGGCACCCCCTGTGGGGTACGAACCTCGGCTTAGGGTGTTGCTGGAGAGAACAGCAAGGGACGGCTGGATCGAAATTTAAGATTCTCCGGAAGAAACAAATGCCATATTTATACAGGTATATATCACATCTCTTTAACTTGAAGACTTGGTCTACTGTTATTTTTTTCTATGGTGACAGAATTGTCGTTAGACAGACGTTGTTTTTAAAAAATGGCCGACTCTTAGCTTTAAACTCGTTTTTACGGTCTGTTTTTTTTCTTTCAAACTATTTGCATGGCGCGAATAAGCTGTAGACGAAATATTATTACCATGTAAAGACAAAGAGTTGCATTTTTTTTTGTCTTAGTCAGCATTAGCATTCGATTAGCGTAACTGTCAAAAGTTATTTTTGGGCATGCTGTCATTAAGTGTTCAAAAATGTCAGTTGGTGACCACATGTGTTCACATTGTAGAATTTGGAACGGTGGTATAATACATAGACTATACTAATGGACATGCCGTACGCGTTTAATCTGCAATATTTTTTGGTTTGAAAAGAGTGAGACAGGTGGCCTATACTTTCGATGTAGCACTATCTCTTTCCTCATTATAGATGATTGATTATTTTGAGAGGGATCAAGATAGACCGAAACTTCGTTTCCTCTCTTTCTTTTGGAGTGCCACAATTCTCATCTTAAGGCATGTCCATTATTATACAGTATGTTAAATAACAGAGGGCGTTCCCTTAAACTCGTTAATATACTCGTATATCATTAATAGATTAAAATAAAAATATCAGCATAGAAAAATAAGCATAAAATAAATTTGAAACCTCCTGTTTTAAATCAAAATAGTAGTCGTCATGTATAAATAAATTGCGACGTTGCCGTCTTTCATGTTCGCGTGTACAGTTTGTTTCTTTTACATGTCAATTTAAAATTTTTATTGAATATTTTCATATTGGAAAAAATTTTAAAACATTTTGTTTTCGAATGGAAATATTTTTTTTAGCATGTATGTATGCTATACTATTTCGGGTTAACGGGAACGCCCTCTGTTAGTTAACATACTGTATGTCGATGGTGTAATATTACCTACTTATTACTTTAAAGGTTGACCTTGAATTTTTGACTTATGTCAGCCTTCTTCTTCAAATCCCTACTTAACCTACATATTTCTTTTTCATTGTTAGGAAAAAGGAGAGGGCGTATGGATAAATAATAACAGTCGCAACGGACGATCGATCTGGTAAAGCTAAGGTTGCCGCGGTTGGATTGTGGATGGGTGACCCTAGCCGCCGTTGGTGCCGGTTGTCATTCGTGGATCTTTGATAATCGTTTAACAACTGTAGAGTTTTGCTAGCTAATTTCAATCGACCCTTCATAGTACATACTAACTCCATGCTTTGCAAAAACCTCCATTGAACCTGATGTTACTGCTAAATTCAAAAACGGAACATGATGTATTCTTTTTAATCTGCGCAAACAATGTAATTTTACGCCACTTATTGGCGGGAACTCAGTCTAACCGTAGACAAAACATTGTTTTTTTATTTATAATCTGGGAATCGAGAATTTTATAGTGTTGCGATAACAGTCGATGTTTCCCACGATAGTTAACTTCCAATTGATTTAATAGGTCACTTTGGCGTACTGTGAATGAGCGTAGATTGCTGTATCATTTACTTTGGTAGTGTTAGATATTATTATTTCAGCCATACTCTGTACGTTTGTGCTAACAAACTGGGGCCTTTGCTATTAAAAAATGTGTAGCATGTAGCAGATGCATTGTATGTATGCGTGATTTCAAGAAGATGGTGTTTTCATGTTTTAATTTTTTTTTAAAACGTTGCCCCGCACCCGGAATTTCTCCTGTATCGTGAGTGTGTTTACAAACATATAAACTCACATACACAAACAACCAGACTCAGAACAACTACTTGTAGGTCATACAAATAATTTTTCCATGCGGGAATCGAAACCGCGACATGTAGCGCGGCAGTCAAACATTTTACCACCAGGCAAACCATGCCGTCATGTGTTATTGTATGTATTGCTATTATATGTTATTGCGAACCACTTCATCAACATATAAGATTTAATTAACACTTCTACTCTAGAAATAAGTATGGGGAAAGGGAAACCTAAGTATATTCTTTACCGCGTAGAATTAATATTGAATTCTCTACTTTTGTTTTTGGTCAACAGAATTTGACGTTTTGCAAATGCGTTTTGTTAGTGTTGGGCTGAAGTCGATATAAATATCGATAACCATGAAATAAAAAACGTGACTTCAGTTTCGTTTTTCTTGAATATCGTTTTTTTTTTAAAGTTGCATTCCGTTATAGCTCAAGACACATTCTTTACTTCGTAGCTGTTTTACAAAATACCATGACGAATTGATGTGTATGCAGTAAATAAATAAGCATGTGACTAAGCCATGCTTAATTATAGTTTCCACGTACATACCAATTTGATATAATTGGTATGTATGTGGAAACAATACTTGAGTGATTAAACAAAAAACCAATTTTTATAACTGTTTGACTTAATTATTCCTATTATAAGAAGTATAAATTATTCCTATTATAGTGGCTGGCGGAGAACTGCTCAGGATCGAGCTTGTTGGCGTGCCGTGGAGGAGGCCTATGTCCAGCAGTGGACGAGTAGAGGCTGATGATGATGATGAATCAATTATCTGTTTCTTTTTTTGTATTTGTATACCCTGATCATAGCGCACTTTATCTTCAAACATTAGTAACCACTGTACCTATGTATCACTAATTAAATATTTCTAATGTTTCTGATTTACAAAATCATATAATACAATCAGCTGATAATTACTGCAGGTCCAAAGATCACAATAAGGCAGCGAGCTTAGTAAGGTGAATGAGGAAGATTTTGCCCAGCAAGGGGACACAAAAAAAAACTATTTTTGTAACATCTATGAATGAATATTCAAAATGCCACATTACCCGACCTAGAATCAAAACGAGGTAACTCACGAGCAGTCTACAGGCAGTGGAAGCCATAGAATGTGGCTAATGGTCTTAAAATGGCGACATATCCTTACTTGTAACTTCACATCGATCGTGATATCGAGAAAGAAATGCTGATGCAATGTAGCTGACCGAGATACTGGACGATCTGCTAACTTAATGATGTGTTTTAGGTTTAGCCATTGATAAAATATTAAACAGATACGATATATTCTAACAAACTGACCAAAAAAAATGTGCCGAACACAGCAGCAGCACACATGCATATTTTTATTCGCCATACATTGGTACAGTGTGAGTGAGATGGGGCGCAATCTAATGCATTGAGAAGAAAAAGATGGCTAGTGTTTGTCGTTTGCGCTGTTAGTGTTTGTCGTTTGTTTTTACGAGTGTATCGAGAGTGACTAAGGCGAGATGCAGGACTTTCCTTCCTTTTGTACGCTTCATTTTCAGTGCGCTAATGACATATATACCTTAGTTTAATAATTTATCAATAGATACGATATATTCTAACAAACTGACCAAAAAAAATGTGCCGAACACAGCAGCAGCACACATGCATATTTTTATTCGGCATACATTGGTACAGTGTGAGTGAGATGGGGCGCAATCTAAAGCATAGAGAAGAAAAAGATGGCTAGTGTTTGTCGTTTGCGCTGTTAGTGTTTGTCGTTTGTTTTTACGAGTGTATCGAGAGTGACTAAAGCGAGATACAGGACTTACCTCCTTTTGTACGCTTCATTTTTAGTGCGCTAGTGACATATCTACCTTAGTTTGATATTTTATCAATAGGTTTAACATAGTTCTACATATGTAGAGGTAAAAAGTTGTATGTTATGTTCCTCTCATCGGATCCGATTCAGGTTCCCTTGTTCACCATTTTATTTCTATTTAATTAAGATAAAGACAGAAGATAAAATATTAAGTTAGAACCGCTCCTGACGTAAATTCATGGGCGTAGCGAGGGGAAGGCAGGGGGGGCCGTTGCCGTACCCTAGCAGGTGGGCGGGCTGGCGAACTAAGCGAACTTTATTTCACCTCTTTATAGAAACTTATTGAGCTAAGCTAGGTCATACTCATAATAATGGTAATTATTGTTATCTTTCGCCTCGCTAGGAAAGTTTAGTGTAAATCTATGGTTTAATTGAGTTTAGCCAGGCTGGCGCAACTTACAACAAAAAAATAGAAGTATGAAACGCATGGAATTTTTAATGGCGGCAGAACTTGTCAAAGTAGGGAAGTCAGTACACATTCAAATGGTTGCTATGACATCTCTGATTCTCTTGTTTTAGCCGTATAATACCGCGGCCATCTTTGCAAGCGATTCGTCACCGTCAACGTCAAAAAGTAAAATTATGTCAACGTCAGTTAATTACGAGCTATCTGTTGTTGTTTGAATCTGCTGTTTTAAAATTAAGTTATTTATTTAATTTTCGTATCTTAGACCTACCCTAAACTAAACATACCCTACCCCTATGTATGCGTTATTCTGGGTCTTCAGCTACCTACATACCTACCAAAATTTCGTCGTAATCTGTTCAGTAGCTTTTACGAGAAAGAGGACAAGAACAAACATCCATCCATCCACACACACTCACAAACTTTCGCATTTATACCTAATGTATGAAAAAATCAATTCAGTCGAGGATTTTCTCAACCTGCCCCCCCAAATGTACAAAATCCTGGCTACGCCCTTGCGTAAATTGACGTATTTTTGTCCGCCATGTTTATTATAATCGCGTCTATACTGTCTATGGAGTATCTTAATTTGACAGGATTAAATTAAAATGTTATCGTTTTATATTTGTTTAGTTTGCGAACAATAGAATTGGCGTGAATATTTTGAAATCAATTTTTTTTAAGGTTTCTCTACTACCACGTGTGAATTGCAAACATGTTTTTTTTTATTCTCCTTGCTTAATACATTCGTGAAGACCTTGACACCTTCAAATGTCCTCAAAGAGTCATTAGTCTGTGAATTCTAATTGTGTGTTCATCCTTTGTTGGTGGACTAATAATGAGTATTATAAATTCAGACGCAGAAACAAGAATACAGATTATTATATCGCATGAAATCTTGAGCCATTTTTCTTATCATACTTGTTCTGGGTCATCATCATTGCCAAGCCTTTTTGCAACCGTGTTGGAAAACTAATGTAATGATTCAATTCTCATATGTAGAATACCTAAATGCGTAAAAACTTTACAGGTAATTGGTAAATAATTATGAAACACCTACCTACATCATTTCTCTCTCCTTCCCCTTAGTATTCCATCTCAATCATCAAGAGCGATCTTTTACAGACGTTTGTCTGTAAAAGATCGCTCTTAGCGATAAGACCGCCCATTTTGTCACCCTTTGTAAAATCTTTATATGTATGTTCTGTAATTTATATGGTATACGGACGACAGTAGGTCAAGCTACCCTAAACTGTCAAATATGTCCAAACAACCTTGAGCCCTAATGAAAAAATAAAAAAAAAAATCTAATAATTTGGACAGATTGTAGTAGCTTGACGTAGTGTCGTCTGTAGATAATGAAGAGTATTCTATTCCATTTTACTAAGCTATTGTTACGTATCTTTGAAAAAAATCATCTGCTCAACAACGTATTGCAATGAACATGGCTGAACTGTCAAAATGAAACCCGTTGTGATTAGTTGTCATGTTATGTGTGCAATTATCGCAATATGAGTTGCTTAAAATTGTATAAATATATTTTATACATCACTTAGGAAATATCTAAAATACCGTTGTTATGTAATATCAAGCTATTATTTTTTTGTAATGTAGACTCTTTTATGTGTATTAATTAAAATGCTGTCGTGTTTTAGAAGTAACAAAAAGACAACTGACTACAGATGACCTAAAGAATTTCTACAAATTTCTTTACCGTAGTTTAAGCCACGTGATTGTGTATGCAAAGTTATGAAGGGCGGTTTAACAACGCCAGGTGATTGCAAGAAACTTACTATCAAGGGGTGTCGTAAGGGGGACGCGTCTTTGTGAATAATGAGAATTATATGAAGGGCCGACCCCTTCCACAAGCGTTCGAAAATATTTATAATATTATTCACTTCTGCTAGCGAAAAAGTCTTAAGACACCACCAAATACTACACACACAAGTTTCGATCCCGTGGAATAAAAATATTGAGGCTTCCGTCAACTGGGACCGCAATTAACTCGGACCGCGGTCCCAGTCGCCGGATTCATAAAAATTAAATAATTTAATTTTTATGAATCCGGCGACTCGGTCCGCGGTCCGAGTTAATTGCGGTCCCAATCGACGGAAGCCTCAAATATTAAATATCTGTATAAAAGTATCCCGTATATTAATTCCGCAGGGTAATTCCGTAACATAGTACCAGTAGAAATGGGTTTAATTTTGACAGTTCAAGAATATTCATTGCGTTATTTATGTTGTTGACCGGACACACCTTCCGAAAAAATGAAGCAATGGTTTAGAAATTGGCTTCAGAATGATTCCAATAGATAGTAATAGTGTTACGTAATTAGGGTGCCGGTCATAAACCATCTGTGCACAAAATTTCATACAAAGTTCATTCGTTCACTAGTCTTTGCGTTTTGTAGAACTTATTAATTTAGGCACTCAAGCCATTCAATGCGGCGCACGCCAATCGGCGTATTATTTTTTCTTATTAGGATTCGGACCACGCCGATCAGTGTAATGTAGAATTATTTTATATTTTACCCAAATTTGAAGATTTAATATAATAAAATATAGACCAACGTGCTTGTAATTTATAAGTCAAATGCCTGGTACAAGTACGTTGAGTTTTCTTATTCTGGTGCGGTCGGCGTTTTCGTGAAAAATTATGCCACATCTGGGTAGCGAGAGCAAATTTTATTGCCTCATTGAATGGGTCAACCGTAAATATTATTCCAATGTACCGTTAAGTGGATAAGTACGGACGACAGCAGGTCAAGCTACCCCAAACTGTCAGATTTTCCCAATCAACCTTGAGCCTATAAATTCTGTCAGATTTCCTTATTAGATTTTGAACTTTATCGCTAAAGCATTAAGGCTGTTTTAAAATGACATTGTTCAAAATCTTATGGAGAAGCTAGTTGCATGAGTAAAAGGTCAACGTGTCTTTATAATATGCACTAAAAATACTCTTTATAATCATCATCACAGCGTTTATCCCAGTCGCATCCGAAGCTTTGGAGTCTGAGGTCCGCTTTTACCAGTCTAACTGCTTTAATGGCTAAACTTCGACATTTTCCGTGAAGCGACTGCCGTCTGACCTCCACAACCCGAAGGCGACATCGAAGCATTGCAGCTGACCGAAAAATATCCTCTTTATAATGCTTATCAAGTCCCGTGTGCAAGTAATTGCCAAATGTCTACGTGATGTCTTGTATGTTATTCAACATTAGCATAGCACCTATGTTTTAGTACAAAAGATAAGCGTATGACGTCACAAAGTCAGTTAGATAACATATTTATGTGAAGGTATTTCTTATCTTCAAGATACAACGCTACTTAATTTGATACATGTGTTGAAACTTTACGTAATAAAACCGTGAAAAAGGATTATTAGAGCTACTTCAAGGATAATTCTTTTTTCGGTTATTTTATTATGATTCTAAAAACAATTAGACTTTACACTTATTATAATCTAATCATAGTGTGAAATCTATTTTTTTTTATCTTTTATCGATAGATGTTAACGTATCAGATGACAGAAGTCACATCACTACAACTTGGGAAATGTCAATTTTACGATTACTTGAAAAATGTTTATATTGAAAAGTATAAAATTTTTTGATTTATTAGATATTGCTAGCTGTGCCTCGCGGTTTTACCCGCATAACTTTCCATCCCGTGGAAATATCGAAATAAATAGGGAGGGAATTGCATGATTTAATTCCCCCATCTCCGTTCCACCAGCGGACGACCCGTCGTACGGCTGGTTTCCACCCTTACGTTTTTAACACCACTACGATCCGGACGAAGCGTTTCGCCTCCTCCTTTATACCGCGTACATCGAGGGACTGGAACAATTTGCCAGCGGCGGTGTTTCCGTCGGACTACAATTTGAGTGTCTTCAAGGCTAGAGTGAATAGGCTCTTAATAAACCAGTGCGCTTTACAATCAACGATTGCGTCACTGCTTACCATCAGGCAGGATTGCGGTCAATTTTTCAAGGGTTTATAATATGTAAAAAAAAAAAAATAGAGACCTGTGTGTTATTTATGTGAGTTTAATTACAATAGGTATGTAAAGAAAACCCTGTCCGATCCGTGAAGGTATTATTAGGCATCGATAACCGATTCTAATAATGCCTACAAAACAAGGCTAAAAAAAATCCCCCTAAACAAATTATTATTTCGAAAAAGCGAGGTAGCTTAATACATGTGTGGTAGGCAACACGGTAAGCATAGATGCGCAGGCGAAGGGGGGCAGGGCACACGGCACGTGGTCGCATTACTCATAATAATACTGTCTAAAATGGTGTAGTCACTTTTTAAGAATTACCAATTCTGGGGAAGTTGGACTTAATTCGCGGGAAAAAAAGATCATTTCAAAATTCATTAGTATTGTTACTATGATAATTATGTAAAATTTCATATTTTATTTGGTCATGTGTAATACCTAACCTTTATTATCCTTTTGGGTCGGACGGGGTTTTCTTTACATATTGTATACATATATGTAAACGCACCTACTATACAGGAGAAATTCCTAGTGTAGAGCAACGATTAAAAAAACAAAACTTTTATTTAACTTACGGACCATAAACAACTGCACAATTCTTGTAATTTTATTTCTCTATGGTCCACGTGCCTGAATGTTTGTTTTGATAAACGACACCCTTGAAACTTGAGCTGTGCTTTTAATGAGAGCTGTAGCGATTAGGAGTCCAGTTGTACGTGATGAAAACATCAATAATTATTGATTTATGAGTCGATTTTGAAGGTCAGTTATACGGGCAATAGATTTGTTTCGTATTATTGGGGAATTTGGCTAGCCAACTACTTGAATTTATCGGTCACATAGGCAGGAAAGAGAGAAATAACGTTAAACATAATCAGCTTTAATGTTCTGGGACACACGTTGCTAAAGAACATATTTGGGGCCTGGGAGGAATCGCAAGATGCTCTTGGTATTTTTTGTGATTTGTCCAAGGCCTTTGATTGCGTACATCATGATACTCTTATCAGGAAATTGTACCATTATGGTTTGAGGGACAGAGCTCTCGACCTTCTGACTTCTTATCTGAATAATCGAATTCAGAGGGTTGATGTTAATGGCAAGAGATCTGCAGGATCTGTGGTCACCATGGGCGTTCCGCAGGGCTCAATTCTAGGTCCATTCTTGTTTTTAATTTATATTAATGACTTACCTCATCACGTGAGGGATAATCACAACATAGTATTGTTCGCGGATGACACTTCTCTTATTTTTAAAGTCAAGCGTCAGCTAACAAACTTTGACGAAGTTAACAATGCACTCTCTAAAGTTGTCCATTGGTTTAATGAAACCAGGACTCATTTCATTTCATTTCATTTCACAGATCTCCTCCGGAGAGGGAGTGGGCCGTAATTTGCCTCGCTGGCCCAGTGCGGGTTCGTAGATGTCACATGTTTTGGTCTAGAGTCTAGAACGTGCCGGTTTCCTTGAACACCTAAGGTAAGGTTCATGGCAAATGATCTAGAGGCTGCAGCCCAACAAGATGGATTAACCAGATTCACTACACACCATCCTGTATCGGGTATCTAACCCCACTACACGCCGCTCTATATGGCGCCAAGAACAGACACAAATGGAGGGACACTATCAGGGAAAAGATTCCTTCTCGTGGACTACACGACCCTCAGCAATGAGGAATACGACAAGGACGAAGAGGAGGAGGTTAGTCCACTAAATAAGCCCAGCACTTGTATTTGTAATCTGCAAAAACACACTAACAGGAAAGATGTTTTTTTTTTTTTCCAGTTCGACAACATTCATTGCGTTATTTACGATTATTTTTACATATTATAAACTAGCGCTTGACCGCAATCCTGCCTGATGGTAAGCAGTGACGCAATCGTTGATGGTAAAGCGCACTAGTTTATTAAGAGCCTATTCACTTAAAAAACTTAGGAATAGGAAGGATGACGGCAGTTGAGCCAGGTAATGCAATGTTATACCCAAGACCAACACGACCAACGATGCTGCGCCAGAGGGAGATTGATCTGGAGACTCTCCACGACCAAACTCCCGACACAACAACATTTGGCGCATCGTACCCGCCACACAATGCAACACAACTGCTCAGACTCGTCCTCCGTACGGCTTCACCAGACATCATGCCGGGACACGACGAATCGCTTGGCGGCAAGACTTTGTCTGGTGGGTGGTAACTTCTGCCGGCAGCCGATGTTATGGCCTACCACCGTTAAACATATTTAGCAGCAGTTTTCAAACATATTTAGCAATGGATTAGCAATAATATGCTTTAAATCATATGAACCGATTATTCTTTCAACCATTGCTAACCCATTTCATCATTTGTTCATGAAATGTGTGTGCACAAAGAAGTAAGTAAATGTTCTTGAACTGTCAAAATGAAAACCATTTTTAATCTGTTACGCGATCGCTAAGATGAGTGTCACGCTCATTTTTCACTTAATAAAAGCGAAACCCGAAAATTGTGGTATCTATTCCACAGGGGCCATTGATCAACAGTTGAAGTTGAAATTACCCCGCAGGAGAATAAAATGATCAGGACTTGTCAAAAATCGTTTCCCAAATGATGGAGCGACCATTAGTAATACCTCAGTGGGAGCGACACTGAAATCCTGTTGTAACAGCTGCTAAGTCTAAATTTGGCGCCTCCCCTGACTAACGCCCAGATTCCGGCCCTTTCGACCACATGTGGCAAAAAAGGGTTTCTTTTATTTTTACTAATATGTTTTTTTTTTCTATTTTGACTGGACGGACGGACGGTTTTCTATGGAGACAGAAAATAAAGCAAGGTCTGATGGACCTTTCGAGAAAAAAAGGTTCGCAAACGAAGACCTGTGTTTAAAAAAAATAACTAATAGCATACTGCTCGTGAGCAAAAGTCCTGATTTTTTTATCATTTTTATATCTGCGGAGTTTTCGAAGTTAGTGGCAAAGATTGTTCACAATCTAATTTTAAGTCTAGGGCATCCATTTATATAATATTAAACAGATATGATATGCTCTAACAAATTAACCAAAATAAATGTGCCGATCGGAGCAGCAGCACACACATGCAAATTTTTTATTCTGCGTACATTTCACACGTTGGTAGTGTGAGTGAGATGGGACGCAAATCTAAAGCATAGAAGAGAAAGATTGCTAGTGTTTGTCATTTGCGCTGTTAGTGTTTGTCGTTTGTTTTTACGAGTGTATCGAGAGTGACTAAGGACTTCTTTTTGGTTTTATATTTTTAATTTTTTGATATGAGAGTAGATAAAATAATTTAATGTCCATCAGATTTATTTGTAAAAAATTGAACACGTATTTTTTATTTTTTCTTTCATTCAAACACTTAGGAAGACATATTGATTTCAAATGTCGCATGACGTCACGCCTTGGTACAAAGTACACCACGGCGTGACGTAAATAGCCCCCACTCCGTAACTTTAATACGCTATATCTCAGTAGTTTTTAGTAATTTCGCCAAAATAAAAAATACGGGTCTTCATTTCTTTTGTTATCTATAAAACGGACTAATTATTTTCATACCTTGGATACATCCCTATACAAATCTTTGTGAAGAGAGAAATTAATATTAATATTATTATTAATTTATTTGAGGTTGACGCAATATGTATTTTTCTTCTATGCTTCTTTCTCTATTAGACTTCATCTTCTTAGGTCCATATTACAGAACGTCACTCAAAACTCAAGCATTACTTAAGTCTCGTTTGAAGCCTCTTGATTGGTTGAAACTAGTTTTAAGTAACGCTTAAACAGAGATCAATGCTTGAGTTTTCTTCTGGAATACGGACCTTAGTCACCCAGTTCTAAACCATATCCCCATTCGGACAAGTCATAATGTCGTCATTTACAATGTAATTATTTATGCAAATTACAGAAGGTATGTAAACTAAGCACACATCAAAATAACATCTGCCACAGCCACGGTACTGTATGTAATTTTTGACATTGGCCTTGAATTTAAAGGCAACGACTTCATTGTAACTACAGACACGCTAATCAGAATTCAAATTTAGAACAACGAACTGCCAAACTTGTTTTTTTTTTTCTTTTTTAATTATGAGCACAGAAATGGAATAAAATTGTTTTTTTTTTTTTAATTGGATAGAGTATCCGATTTACATGTAGGTAATACTATGAAAAAATGGTAGGATGTCGGCATTTCCTGTCTGACTATTCTGAGAAGCAAGTCCGAAACAAACTCAAAGGTCTAAGCCATTTTTAAAGTATTGACTTATTCCCCTTATTCATAAACGTTGCTTAAAGTTAACCAGTAATTAGCGATTCTTTAACCATACATTTTTGACCTTTTATTGTCACTTTTCTCGTTCGTTTATGAATAAACACCATAGTGTTTAAGGGGTTTATTCATAGACAATGATTAAAGTTAAGTGACGTGCAAGCGTCTAAAATGTATGGTTAAACAATCGCTAATCACTAGTTAATTTTAAGCAAAGTATATGAATAAGGGGGATAATCTTGTGAAAACCATGTAGAATTAATGTGTGAAATGGTCTTTTCGGAGCAGTATCACAAAGATTTAGATGCGCAGTACGCCATTGCATTCATTTAATTATTTGTTTTTTAACAATAGACGTTGCTCATTGAATACCTGTGCCTATCTTTCAACATTGTATGACTAAACCAGAGATAAGATTAGTTAAAAATATGAATAATTCTATTCACGCCAGGACCGACTGACCTTATCAATTCGACCTTTTGTCCAATTATTTCTTATTTTTTTCGTTGAAAATACGTTAAACGATGACGTCAGGTGAATGTAATGTTTTTTTTTTTTAAATGACAACACAACATCGCGGTTAACATTTCACTATAGGATAGGCAGAGATGTATGTATGTAATTATGTATGTAACAATAATACACCAATGTTTAGTCAGTTATGTTTCACGTAATAGAGGACGAACCTATTGTCATCAACTAGCCAAAAATCCAGACTACATAGGAAATCTAGATGGAAAACTCCATACACTTTTGGCCGACTTGAGAACAAAACTCAGGACCTCATACTCAGTAGTACGATCGCGTCTACTTGACCAACGAAGCAGTAATATTATTATTCAACCATATTCGGAAACCCGAAGTCAGTTTTACTATGTTGAGGAAAAGATATAAGTAGGTAAGAAATATGTACGGTGTTATTTCAGAGGATGATGTAATTAATTATGTACGAGTATGTAGTTTTAATTATGTTTTCCATCGCTGTTTCTCAACGTATAAAATTTTATAATTTGCATCTATTTTAATAATTTTAGGAAAAAATTTACATGTCTTTCTATTTCGCTTTTGCTTTCTAAAACTTGTCACTTATCGATAAAATATAGGATATCAGTATCACATCACTATAACGCATCTGTCAAAAAAACGGCCGAAATATCCGAAAAAGAAATTAGCAGGTGCACTGCACTATTCCAATGTATGCAGTGAAAGCACAGCTCGCAAAAATGCGCGCCAGCACGCAGACGTAACGCAAAAAAAAAATACTGTTTATAAACACAATCACTTCAAACTTCACAAATGCCAAAAAAAAAAGAAAAAAGACCACGCACCGAGAATGACAGTTACGGATTAAAAAAGGAAAATTAAAAAAATCACTGCTTCCGTCACCTTGCACCAAAGATAAGATAGACGCTTAATGGCGTCCACGCGTGGCGAATGACAGCCGTTGACTGGTGTGTTTCCGTCAGTTGGGAGATAATCGCGTGTTTTTAGGGGTCCGTCTGCTCATCGGAATGTTTTATTAGTTTATTTCTGAATATATAAATATTAATTAATGTTATATTTTCCCTGTTGTGTTTGCTTTAAGACTGTGTTTAGTAAAATATCTATTCTAGATAGAGCATTTAAAAAAAACATACATTTTGTTGGATTTGAAATATTAATTTTGCCTTTGGTAGCCCGATTCTTCAGGCTATTCATTTTACGACACTTTTGAGAAGAATAAAAGGACAAAAAGTTAGATAAAACGCAAGCGATGAGTGACTCGTCTGTTACCCCATCAAACTTTGCTAAAAAGTCAATAATAATGTCGCCCTTTGTCTGACTCTGAGCCTTCGTATGAAGCCCATTGTGAGCGACCACGTTTCAGTTCCGTAAGTCATCACTGGCAACACACACAGCTCAAAGAGTTTAGTCTTGAGACACTGTGGTATCTTGGATGACGAGAAGATGTAGCGTAGCTTCCCGAAAACAGCCCAGCGTGTATATAGCTGAAGATAAATTATAGAAAATTTTATTCGCATCGCTGTCGACTGTTAATGTACCCAAGAGACTTCAGCGTGACGTCATCATCATCACTCCCGCAAGCTTCATCGGCGCCCACGGTTTCAAGGAGTATCCTAACCACGAGTATGCAGCGACCGCGCATACCTGGTCATCACCCTCAGCCTCATCAGCAACCTCGGCGCAGGCACAGGCTCAGGCTCAGCACAACCAAAAGCATCGCAAGATACAAACTCAGAACACTATCGACCTCCGGTCTTCGGAGGGGAGTGATGTGTACCGCTACATCACTCCCCTCTCACTCACTCCTACAAACGCCACAAATGAACAACGCGCCATACTGACGTCACACGAATTCTACATCTCGCAATCAAAGTTTACCGTGCAATTAGCATACATACAACTTGCCAATTTCAACCATTGGGCAAGTGGCCCACCAGACATAACACCCGTCTGGTTGGAGGATCCTCCCTTTTCTACGGAGGATGAGAAATATGAATGTCAAATAGCCGTTTCAAAAGACCACGAGCACTCGGACCCTACGGTTTGCAACCCCTACACGGGTTTAAAATATAAATTACCAAGTACTCTGTCCTTCAAGTAGACCATTGAGCGTAGATTAACCAACCTACCAACTGCCCAAGTATTTACGAGTCTCCTCGGGCGACCTTCATCCTCTAAGATCTCAGGGAAGCTCACCACTCCACTCTGATAATCAAACGCTAGACACTGTTATTTATTTCCATTTAATTTTTAAAGAGAACCCGTTTCCAATACCGGTTTTGTATGCGAGAAACCTATTTTTTATGTCATACAAAATACCAGTTATGGAATTCATTGTGGCTAGATGGTTATTTGCGAAAGTTATGAATAAAATACTAAATCATTAATATTATGTGGACTGTTGATGGATAGGAGTGGTGTATCGGCCTCACCTGGTTTGAGATCGGTATGGTTCGTCAGGATCAATTAGGGATCGGTACGGTTCGGGGTCAGTACGGTTTGTTGGGATCAATTAGGAATCGGTACGGTTCGTCGGGAACAATTAGGGATCGGTTCGATTCACCTTAATCAATTAGGGATCACGTCGGGGTCACCAGTGTGGAGGTATGAGGAACAGAGTGTAAAGTTCACTCATCCTCTATAGAAAAGGGAGGATTTTCCGACCAGACTGGGATTGTCTGGTGAGCATTTTTATGTATGCTGACTGCACGGTAGGTTATGCTTGCGAGATTTAGAATTCGTGTGACGCCAGTATGACGCATCGTCTTATTTGTGGCGTTTGTAGGAAGGATCCTCCGACCAGACTGGTATTGTCTGGTAGGCACTTGCCCACCTGTTGATTCGTGACTTGTACACGTGTTAGTTGCACAGTAAATTCTGCTTGCGAGATACAGGATTTTGCATGACGTCAGCATGACGCGTTGTTCATATTTTTTACAGATTGACACTGAGCTTCTACTGTGACGATATATCTTTAATTTTTTTTTTTATTAGTTATAAACTAGTGCTTGACTGCAATCCCGTCTGATGGTAAGCAGTGATGCAATCGTTGATGGTAAAACGCACTAGCTTATTAAGCCTATTCACTCAAAAAAACTGAGTGAATAGGAAGACAGACGGCAGTTGAGTGAGGTGATGCAATGTTTAACCCAACAACACGACCCGATGCTGCGCCAGAGGATGATCTGGAGACCCTCCACGACCAAACTCCCGACACAACAACATTAGGCACATCGAACCGGGTAAATATGGCAACACAACTGCTCAGACCCGTCCTCCGTACGGCTACACCGACATCATGCCGGAACACGACGAATCGCTTGGCGGCAAGACTTTGTCTGGTGGGTGGTAACTTATGCCGGCGGCTGATGTTGTTGCCTACCACCGAGAAATAAAAATGATCTTTAAAATGACAAGAATTACTCTCAAAGGATCTACAGTGGTGGCCTAGTGGTATTGGCCGCGACTTGCAAGTTGTAGGTCGTAGGTTCGAACCCCATCAGGCACTTTACTCTGTGTAAATTATTTCATCACCACTGCTCTCAAAACGGTAAATGAAAACATCGAGAGGAAACCGGCATGTCCTAGAGGCAGAATTTGTAAGACATGTGACATGTACCAACCCGCACTGGGCCCGCGTGGTAGATTACGGACCACTCCCTCTCACCGAGAGGAGGCCTGTGTCACAAGAGTGGGATCATTTTAGGCTGATTATTTTATGTTATGTACCCCCAAAGGGATTGCAATTACATTTTCATCTATACTAATATACAACGTGTACCAAAAAGGGTATATACATACCAAGGGCATGGCATCTTTAGATGATATCAAACGATATCGGAATGGTTTAAACTCAAAATAAAATACACATAAAAAAAAATTGGTACCAAATTTTCGGTTTCGTGTGTTTCTTAAAATAAAATCATAACAAACGTGGCAGCACACTACATACGTTAATAACTACTCGTTACCCGTCACGTTACTTGCCAAAATCCGATAAATGTCTTCAATATCTCTGTGCGACTAGTATGATAGTAGCCTATCACAGGCAGTGTTTTTCCTCATAACTTCCTAACATAAAAAGATAGGATTAAAAAACCCTTCCAATATCGTTTGATATCATGTAAAGATGCCATGCCTTTGTTATGTATACCCTTTATGTTACACGTTGTATAAAGCTGAAGAGTTTGTTTGATTGTTTGTTTGAATGCGCTCAGGAACTACGGGTCCGATTTGAAAAATTCTTTCTTCGTTGGATAGCCCGTTAATCCAGGAAAGCTTTAGACTATATAACATTACGCTGCGACCAATAGGAGCGGAGCATAACTAAACCACGCGAACGAAGTCGCTGGCGGCCACTAGTATCAAATAATTTACGAACAGACATGAAATATTTAGTTATATGTACTTTCTAAGTATATCTTGGACACCAATGACTGAAGGTGAAGGAAAACATCTTGAGGAAACCTGGACTTTAAGTCTGAAATCGCCAACCCGCATTGAGCAAGCGTGGTGATTACGCTCAATCCTTCTCTGTATGAGAGGAGACCTGTGCCCAGCAGTGGGACGATAAAAAAAAAGGTTGATGATGATGATGAAATATTTATTAGTTTTACAGTTTCTAAGCTGACATTACAAAGCGATCAGACTCGCTTAGAATACAAAAGGTAATATTGGTATGACAAAGAACACTGTCACATGTTACGATGTAAAGTGGGACAATTTCACTGGTGAAGCGACATTGAAGAAGAAAGTCGCACGCACACGTCTGCCTGAGGTGTCTACTACCTACATAACATCACGAATAAATTCCCCAAAGGGTAAGTAGAGGTGTCCGGTAAAGTAGAGAACTGAATAAAAAATCTTAAAAAAACAACATTTATTCTAATTAGGCTCAGAATCAGGACTTTTTGAACGTCAGTAGTACATGAGACAGTTCCCCCAAAACGCCCGCCCTTCGCCACCTCTTGGTGCTTTCGCTGGGAAGAAGTGGCGGAATAAATTCCCTAGCAGCACAGCTGTCTGTCACCTCGCTCAACTGTCGTCTTCCTTCGAAAAGGCTCTTACTAAACTAGCGCGCTTTACCATCAACGATTGCATCCCTGCTTATCATCGGCGGGATTGCAGTCAAGCAATAGTTTATAAATCATCATCCCAGCGTTAATCCCAGTCGCACCCGAAGCCTTTTCAGCTTTGGAGTCTGGGGTCCGCTATTTACCAGTCTAACTGCTGATTTTGGCTAACCTTCGATATTTTCCGTGAAGCGACTGCCGTCTAACCTCCACAACCCGAAGGAGATATCGAAGCATTGCAGTTAGACCAATTGTTAGACTTTTGAGGGCTCCAACAACCCGTAACGACTGCCACTAGATGCTCGTATGGCAACCGGGACCAACAGCTTAACGTGCTTTCCGAGGCACCACCTGACCAGTGCAAATATTCATATTCATGCATACAAATATTTGCACTCTGCGGGGATCGAACCCGCGCCTCCTTGCGCAACGGCCGCGTTCGCTACCGCTACAACAAGAGGCTGTCCTGTGTCTGAATAAACAATCATTTCAATAAATCAAAAGTTATTTATACAAATTAGGCTAAGAATCAGGACTATTTAAACGTCAATATTAAATGAGACAGTTCCCGCAAAACGCCCGCCCTTCGCCGCCTCCTGGTGCTTTCGTTGGTAAGAAGTGGCGGAACAAATTCCCTAGCAGCACAGCTGTCTGTCACCTCGCTCAACTGTCGTCTTCCTTCGAAAAGGCTCTTAATAAACTAGCATGCTTGACCATCAACGATTGCATCACCGCTTACCATCAGGAAGGATTGCGGTCAAGCACTAGTTTATAATCGCCAACCCGCATTGAACAAGCGTGGTGATTACGCTCAATCCTTCTCCATATGAGAGGAGAGCTATGGAGCGGGCTATGTTGGGCGTCTCTCTGAAGAACCGCATCAGAAATGAGGTAATCCGACAGAGGACCAGAATCACCGACATAGCTAAGAGGATTCGCAAGCTGCAGTAGCAATGGGCTGGTCACATATGCCGTAGGGCCGACAACCGTTGGGGTAAACGAGTCCTCGAGTGGAGACCGCGTCTCTGCAAACGTAGCGTGGGACGCCCTTGGGCGAAATGGGGGCGACGACATCAAAAAGGTGGCTGGTAGTAGCTGGCGGAGAACTGCTCAGGATCGAGCTTGTTGGCGTGCCATGAAAGAGGCCTATGTCCATCAGTGGACGAGTAGGGGCTGATGAAGATGATGATGAGAGGAGACCTGTGCCCAGCAGTGGGACGATAAAAAGGTTGATGATGATGATGAATAGTTTATAAATATAAAAAAGTCGCGACTCAATTCTACAATAGGAACTCCACACACTATAGCGTACCGCTTTCAAGGATCGAATTGACGTAATGCTAGCGATGACTGCACTAATCATTCCTTTGAAAGCAGATTGATGCAAATTAGGTCCCTTTATTACAGCGATGGAGTCATTCCATTTAAGGCATCGGTGGATGTTCGTGGGTGTGTGATTGTTAGGTCTTTGACTTGGCTAAACGCTGTTTTCTTAAGAGTCGAAAGATCCTGGTAATATTGAAAACGTGAAATTTTGTAAGGATAGATGAATGGAAGTTTATGACGCGTACGTGGAGATGACGCGGCCGCTGCGCAAGGTGGCGCTGGTTCGATCCCCACACAGTGCAAGTATTTGTATGCATGAATATGAATATTTGCACTGGTCTGGTCGTGCCTCGGAAAGCACGTTAAGCCGTTGGTCCCCGTTGCCATACGAACATCTAGTGGCAGTCGTTACGGTTTGTTGGAGCCCTCAAAAGTCCAACAATTGGTCTAACTGCAATGCTTCGATGTCGCCTTCGGGTTGTGGAGGTCAGACGGCAGTCGCTTCGCGGAAAATGTCGAAGTTTAGCCATATCAGCAGTTGGACTGGTAAAGCGGACCGGATTAACGCTGAGATGATGATGATGATGATGAGATGAATGGAAGTTTATTACTTATTTCCGAAAATACTGCTAAATGGAAGTACATTAAATTTGGCATACAGATAAACATGCCCACCCTTCACGACTTCCAAGTGCTTCGGCTGGAGAGAAGAAGTGGCGGAACAAACTGACAAGTAGAGTAATAGTAGAGTAGATGGAGTTCTTCTTAATTTTCTTCACATTAATAATCCCACTGTTGCGCAAAAGTCTTTTGTCTGTCTCACCTTTTGGAGTAAGCCATGTTTCTCGTCAAATTGTCTTCAACTTAAATAAGTTATTACCTGTAAAAGAAAAAGAAAATGTTTAAAAAAAGAACGCCCATGGTCTCTTAGTTGCCAGTGGGCTTAATTAATTTTCTCTTTTCATTAATTTTTATAATTATACATTGTGCTCACAAGATAGAAGCAACAGAAATATGTAACGAAGCCATGTAATCCATATTATGATTTTATAAGAGTGTCCATGGAGTTTCTTGCACGTTCTCCATAGAGATCTACGCTTTGGAACGTGCAATTTAGCTTCACTTTTCTTGGACTGACCGACATTGATTATTCAAAAGCACCAACTGTTGGTTAATTTGAAATAAACAATTTTGGTCTTGATTTTTTTTTTTTTGGAGTTTACCTTAAGAATAGATTTTCATATAGTATAAGGCGCCCGGTATGAGAAAAATCCGAGGGGTAAAACCTGAACGTGCAATTTAGCTTCACTTTTCTTGGACTGACCGACATTGATTATTCAAAAGCACCAACTGTTGGTTAATTTGAAATAAACAGTTTTGGTTTTGTTTTTTTTTTTTGAGTTTACTCCTTAAGAATAGATTTTCATATATAAGGCGCCCGGTATGAGAAAAATCCGAGGGGTAAAACCTACTAACGAGTAACGAATTTTAAGCAGGTGCGCAACTTTCTAATCTAAAAAAGTGGCATAATTATCTTTTTACAACTATATTTTGTTAGTTATTAAGATACAGTTATATTAAAAAAAAAATTATAATAATTTTAAAAAAATGTTTATAAAAAAAATGTTATTATCAACTTTCTTAAAATTGGTTAAAATTTTCATAAATATGCATTTATATTTTTTTAATTTTTTATGATTTATTTTATAAATAATTTTTAAAATAATAATAATAATATTTTTTTTTCTCGTACTTAAGGAGTTATCTCCAGTCGTGCGTCGGAGCTGACACACACTTTTTTTTTTATTTCGTGTAAGAATCGAAGAAGGACCCAAGAATTATTTAGCTCAAAACGGTCTCCAAAACCTGGAGCACAGACGTAGAGTAGCCAGCCTGTCGGTGTTCTATAGGATGCATTTTGGAGAGTGTGCGAAGGAATTGCATCATTTAATTCCCCCTTCTTCGTTCCATCGTCGGATGATGCCTTGGTACGGCGAGTTTCACCCCTTACGTTATTAACTAAGATCCGGACGAAGAGTTTCGCCTTGTTTTTAGGATTCCGTAGCCAAATGGCAAAAAATGGAACCCTTATAGATTCGTCATGTCTGTCTGTCCGTCTCTCTGTCCGTATGTCACGGCCATTTTTTTCCGAAACTATAAGAGGGTATATACAGGGTGTATCTGACATCGTAACGCAAACTTCGCGGATAGGCTACACTGCATGTCACTAATAAAATTATGATAGTCATTTATGTCGTTAATGAACGGTTACAAAATTCACAGTGGTTAAAAAAAAGTGTCGGCTCGGCATTTGAACGTTGCAAGCGTGCCGCTGTGCGGGTTTGTAGGTATGACGTTGATCCCTGATGTAAACTCTATCAAATCAGCTGATAAGACAGTTTTAAGAGTTTTGTTTTCATTGCGCTGTTTTGTGTAATTAGCGAATTAATTAATTTTTACTTTAAAATCTTATTGGGTTATACAAGTATAGCAATTATGAAAGGTCTAAAGTGAAAAAACTTCATATATTTTTTTTTTTAAATCAAGAAAAAAATTATATAAAATTCTACCACTGGGGGGTTCAGAATCATGTACTGGATCCATGGTACTCGTTTGTGCGTCGATGTCAGACATGCCCTTTATAGGTACTGTTGAAACTTGGTAGGTAGATGTATTCTGTGAAGCGCGTTAAGAATTTGATGCAAAAATAAAAAAAATAAAAAACATAATAAATATTGGGGGCTCGCCATATTTAGAACTGAAACTCATTTTTTTTTTTCATCAAACACATACTTGTAGTGTGTCTATGGATAGGTCTTCAAAAATAATATCGGGGTTTATAAAATATTTTTTTTCTAAACCGAATAGTTTGCGTGACAGACGCTTCCAAAGTGGAAAAAAGTTGGTGCCCCCTCAAACTTCTAAAATAAAAAAATAATTAAAAATCTAAAAAAAAACATATGATGTACATTACTATAAAAAACTACCAAGAAAATTGTTTTGAACGAGATCTAGTAAGTAGTTTTTTGTAATACCTCGTAAATCGTAAACCGCTTATTACCGCGTAATCTTTCATACAAATAATTCCTTTAATTTCATAAATCAATGGTACGGAACCCTTTATAAGTGAGTTCGACACGCACTTGGCCGGTTTTTATACCTTAATAAACTAGCGCGCTTCATCATCAACGATTGCATCACTGTTTACCATCAGGCAGGAATGCGGCCAAGCACTAGTTTATAATTATAAAAACAAAAACAAACTTCTAAAACGCTCCGTAGCAAATATTAATGACGGTTGTGCTTTCAAAGCTAACAAGCGCAAAATCTATAGTCTATATTAATATACAGTATATTAAATAACAGAGGGCGTTCCCTTAAACTCGTTAATATATATCATTAATAGATTAAAATAAAAATATCAGCATAGAAAAATAAGCATAAAATAATCCGAATAAAAAAAAAATATAATTGAAAATAAATTTGAAACCTCCTGTTTTAAATCAAAATAGTAGCGCAGAATAGTATCTACCTAACGTTTTATTGCCCAAACTGGCAACGTCGTTTACAAAGCGCGCGATGCCGGCCGGCGGAACGCGTCATTGACCTTGAACTGTGGAAGACCTACCTATTCGCGAGAGATATAGAGATAGAGCGGTGGGTGGTACATAGTACGACAAGCATACAGTGTTATGAAAAACCAAAATTAATTTAATCTTAAAAATAATGTACCGCTAATAAATAGCCTGCGGTTAAGTTTGAGGAAATTTTAATTTGTTAAAACACAGTTTAGGCTAGGATTAAAATGATAATGACGTATTACACATTAGGAAGTGAATGTTTTCTCTCCAATAATAGAGATTTAAAAACTTTTTATGTAGTTACCTTCGTAATACCTAAGTACTAGTATACACTTCTGAACTTATTAATTTTGTGGCACAGTCGTTTAGTGTTATTTTTTTTTATTTTAATGTTTTCGATATGTTTTAGGTGTTAAGAAACATTTAAATACCTAATGTTAAAACTTACCTAGATTTTAAACTGCTCGATATGCTGACCAATCACCGATATGCAAACCAAGCAGATTTTGCACTTTATGAAGGGAGTACGGATGCTGCTTGTCTTTCTTTAAAATTTTAAAGGCTGCGTGACTAATGTTAAAAAGGCGGCCGGCTCTTCTAGTGCTTGAACCGGGCTCCTCTTCAAAATGCCGTAGCACGTTCTCTTCTTGACGCACAGAGGCACAGACACACCATCTTAATTACACTCAGCATAAATGAGCACTATGTTCACATACTCCTGAGCACTGAACTGATAACGCGGCATTTTTCACAAGAATGACGCAAGACGTTGCAATGCGAAATTAGCACGTCCGGTCAGCGCGTGAGCGGTGAGATTACTACCGAATAAAATTAGGGGTGGACATTCGGGGGCAGGGGACGGGGCGGCACACATCAAGCATACGCGGCTCGTCATTCATAAATAAATTGCGACGTTGCCGTCTTTCAAGTTCGCGTGTACAGTGTGTTTCTTTTACATGTCAATTTAAATTTTTTATTGAATATTTTCATATTGAAAAAATTTTAAAACATTTTGTTTTCGAATGGAAATATTTTTTTTAGCATGTATGTATGCTATACTATTTCGGGTTAACGGGAACGCCCTCTGTTAGTTAACATACTGTATAAAGCTGAAGAGTTTGTTTGTTTGTTTGAACGCGCTAATCTCGGGAACTATAGGTCCGATTTGTAAAATTCTTTTTGCGTTGAATAGCCCATTAATCCAAGAAGGCTTTAGGCTATATAACATCACGCTGCGACCAATAAGAGCGGAGCGTAACTAACTCCACGCAAACAAAGTCGCTGGCGGCAGCTAGTATAGTATAAAGCTAAAGAGTTTGTTTGTTTGTTTGTTCGCGCTAATCTCGGGAACTACTGGTCCGATTTGAAAAATTCTTTTTCCTTTGCGTAGCCCATTAATCCAGGAAGGCTTTAGGCTATATAACATCACGCTGCGACCAATAGGAGCGGAGCATAACTAACTACACGCGAACGAAGTCGCTGGCGGCCACTAGTACTTTATATACTTTTTATGTCAGAAAGAATATTAAACATAATAAGGAATCCTAAAGGTCAGGGTCGATGACGATTCGCGTAAACGTTTTCCTAACACAAAACAAGAAATGTTGTGTTTTTAGTATTTTTTATTATTACTATAATTATAAACTAGTTCTTGACCGCATTCCCGTCTGATGGTAAGCAGTGATGCAATCGTTGAAGGCAAAGCGCGCCAGTTTATTAAGAGCCTATTCACTCTAGAGTGACTTTGTAGTCAGACGGAAACACCGCCGCTGGCAAATTGTTCCAGTCCCTCGATCATGATCATCATCTCAGCGTTAATCCCAGTCGCATCCGAAGTCTTTTTTCAGCTTTGTAGTCTGGCGTCCGCCTTTACCAGTCCAACTGCTGATATGGCTAAACTTCGACATTTTCCGTGAAGCGACTGCCGTCTGACCTCCACAACCCGAAGGCGACATCGAAGCATTGCAGTTAGACCAATTGTTGGACTTTTGAGGGCTCCAACAACCCGTAACGACTGCCACTAGATGTTCGTATGGCAACCGGGACCAACGACTTAACGTGATTTCCGAGGCACGACCAGACCAGTGGAAATATTCATATTCATGTATACAAATATTTAGATTCCTTGAAATTCTTCTTTCGCCAACTTCCAGTCCCTCGATGTACGTGGTATTAAAGCGCATGATTTTGACGAGCGATGAATTTTGGAGAGTGTGCGAGGGAATTGCATGAATTAATTCCCCATATCAGTTCCACCATCGGACGACCCGTCGTACGGCGAGTTTCCACCCTTACGTTGTTGACACCACTACGATGCGAACAAAGCGTTTCGCCTCGTCTTTTATACCGCGTACATCGAGGAACTGGAACAATTTGCCAGCGGCGGTGTTTCCATCTGACTATAATCTAAGTGTCTAGTCAAGGCTAGAGTGAATAGGCTTTTAATAAACTAGCGCGCTTTACCATCAACGATCGCTTCACTGCTTACCATCAGGCGGGATTGCGGTCAAGCCCTAGTTTATAATTATAAAAAAGGTGAAGCTGTGGTTTCCGCGGCCGCTCCGTGAACAGGTGACCTTTATGCACCGGAAAGCACTTGAAACCAGGGGTTCCGGTTGCCGATAACTAATTTTTTTTTTTTTTTTGTATGTTCGGTAGATCTGAGAATAAGGCGTTTGCCGCATCAGCCAGCAAGTACACAAAACAATATGACTCAATGCAAACTTCAGCAAATGAAGTCATATGAATTAAACAATATGTTAAGGAAACCCTGTCCGACCCGTAAGGATAATAAAGGTTAGGTAAACACATGACCAAATAACATATGAAATTTTACATAATCATCATAGTAACAATACTAGTGAATTTTGAAACAATCTTTTTTCCCCGCGAATTAATTCCAACTTCCCCAAAATTTTGTAATTTTTAAAAAGTGACAACATTATTTTTGGCGGTATAATTCTGAGCGAATAGCGATGCGACCGCGTGCCGCGTGCCCTGCCCCTCTTTGCCCGCACCTGTATGGCCTACCACACATGTTTTAAGTTATCTCTTTTTGCGAAATAATATTCATTTTTTAGGAGGATTTTAAGATTAGCTCGGTTTTGTAGGCATTAGTAGAATCAGTTATCGATACCTAACAATACCTTCACGTATCGGACAGGGTTTTCTTTACATATTGTTACGGGCTAGGGGTACTTAAACGCCGGTTAAGGGTTACGAAGTTTATTGGCAACGAAGGTACAGTCGATTGTAGGCAATGACAAGTAGAACGTAGCTGATGTCGTACCGAAGTCTTCTCTTACGTCCACGAAGTCCGTGTTGTAAACACACAATAATGCTACAGATGTTTCTTCACGTAGTACTTAAAGTTCTCGTTATAATTGTCGCAGTAGGTCTTCTTTAAGATTGCTTCTTAACTGTCGCTGTTTTCGTATCGCTAGTCGAGTGTAGACTGACTGTGTGCCGGCGTCGCGGCGCCTTATATAGCCCAGCTGATCGAACATTCCAGATTCCTCCAGACGTAATAATAATAGCACATAACTTCGAGGTCACTCGGAAGTACCTACGGTAATTCCCGGAAACGGGTTTCTAGAAATTTCGATGTTGACACTTTGTTGGCAAAACTGTTGAGACCTGTACCATTCGATAGGCCGTCCTAAGTCTAGCAATGCGTTTTATTATTGTACCTAGAAAATGTCTAGATCTAAAGAAATAGGGCTTGAAAGTGACTCACTGCATGTCACGTGATATTGAACCTTATGCCGTCGACATAAGGTCCATTTGTAACATTGCCCCCTTCTTAGTCATGCTCGTCCCGAGCATGATTTGATCCATAATAGCGAGCTAGGCGGTCTACGTGTACGACCTTCAGCTTCCCTCTAGGTCCTTTCTTAATCCGGTAGGTGACATCGTTTATTCTGGTTATTATCGTGTACGGACCCTCCCATTTGGCTTGGAACTTTGGACTCTTTCCTTTTCTCCTTATGGGATTATGTAACCATACCAAATTTCCCTTTTCAAATCCGGGCACGTTAGCTTTGCGGTCGTATCGGATTTTCATTTTCTCACTGGTTTTCAGACCATTCTCTCTCACTAGCTCATGTATTCCATCTAATTTACGCCGCAGGTCGGCCACATAGTCGACGGCTAGAATAGGAGTGTCGGGAGGTGTTCCGGTTAGTGCATCTATGGGTAGTCTAATTTCTCGGCCGAAGTTGACTTTCGCCGGTGTGCAATTTGTGCTATCATGTGTTGCAGAGCGGTATGACATTAAGAAGAGGGGAATGTATTGGTCCCAATCCCTCTGGTGTTCTTCTACTACTTTGGCCAAATGATTCTCTAGCGTCTGGTTGAATCTTTCGACCATTCCATCTGACTGTGGGTGATACGGTGTTGTACGAGTCTTATGTATCCCGAGTAGTTGGCAAACCTCTTGAAATAGTGAAGACTCGAAGCTTCTACCCTGGTCAGAGTGTAACTCCAAGGGAACGCCAAATCGACAGAACACCTCGTGAACTAGCTTTTTGGCGACTGTATGAGCTTCCTGGTTAGGTACTGCAAAAGCTTCTGGCCATTTGCTGAAATAGTCTTGCATGACGATGATATACCTATTCCCTTCTTCAGTAACAGTGAATGGCCCAGCTATATCGACAGCAACTCTTTCCCATGGTGCACCAACATTGTACACTTTCAGCCGACCTCTGGCCCTCGTTTGCGGTCCCTTTACTGAGGAGCAGGCTACACATTTTCTGCACCAGTCTTCTACGTCTTCGCGGCAATGCACCCAATAGAATCTTTTTCTCACTTTCTCCAGGGTTTTCTTTACTCCTAGATGTCCTCCGGATACTCCGTCGTGCACCTGTCGTAGCACTGACGCGACTTTATCACCGGGAACAACTATCTGTAAGGTGACCTCCTGACCGCTGGGTGATTCCCATTTCCTCTTGAGAACTCCATTATCAATTATCAGGCTGTCCCATTGAGCCCAGTAACTTTTTACTGTTGGGCTAAGCGCTGATATTTCACTCCAAGTGGGCCTTTGGCCACGTTTCTTCCATTCGATTACTGTCTTCAAGTCGCTATCTTCCTTTTGTGCGTCTTCCAATGATTGATTATCCCAGTCTTCATCCAAAGCGTTCACCTGGATAATCCTTACGTTCTCTTTCTTTTCCTGTTTGGCACAATGTCGGCAAGATTCTTCGCAAGGTCGTCTAGACAAAGCATCGGCATTATTGTGTGACTTGCCTTTCCGATGTTCAGTGACAAAGTCAAATTCTTGCAGCTGCTCTATCCACCTTGCTACTTGTCCTTCTGGGTCTTTGAACTGGAGGAGCCACTGTAAGGCAGCGTGATCGGTACGAAGCGTAAACTGCCTCCCAATCAAATATTTCTTGAAGTGTTGTAAGGTCTTAACAACGGCTAGAAGTTCTCGGCGGGTAACACAATAATTTCTTTCTGGCTTTGAAAGGCATTTGCTGAAATATGCGATAACGACCTGCCTATCTCCTTGTGTTTGAGAGAGAACTCCTCCAATACCCACATTGCTGGCATCTGTGTCTACCAAAATCGGCCTTCCCTACTAGGGTAACCTAGTACAGGAGCCTCACACAAGTGAGTTTTCAGTAGAGCAAATGCCTGTTCGCAGTCAGAGTTCCATTCAAATTGACACTTTTCCTCGGTTAAACGATGCAACGGTTTCGCTAACTCGGAGAAGTTCTTCACAAACCGACGGTAATATGCGCACAGACCCAAGAAAGAGCGTACCTCAGTTTTATTACGAGGGGTAGGCCACTTCGACACGGCTTTTATTTTTTCAGGGTCTGTTCGAATTCCTTGCGCCGAAATAATGTGTCCCAAGTATCCAACTTCTTTCTGGAATAGTGTACACTTACTAGGACTGAGTTTTAAATTTGCTTCACGCAGTTTCTGGAACACTTTCTCTAAATTGCGTAGGTGTTCTGCGAAGTTTCGTCCCATAATGATTATGTCATCCAAATAGACCAGGCATGCATCACCAAGCAACCCCACCAAAATGCACTCCATTAGGCGCTCGAATGTAGCTGGAGCGTTGCACAGTCCAAAAGGCATGACATTGAATTGCCAGAGACCGTTCCCAGGACCAGTGGTGAAAGCGGTCTTTTCCTTATCCTGCTGACAGATTTCCACCTGCCAGTATCCACTTTTGAGGTCAACTGTGGCGAACCATTTCATGCCACTTAGCAAGTCCAAAGTGTCATCTATACGTGGCAGAGGATAACTATCCTTTTTCGTGGCATCATTCAACATCCTGCAGTCAACGCAAAACCTTGTGCTGCCATCCTTTTTCTTGACTAGGACTACTGGAGATGACCAAGGGCTGGTGGATGCTTCTATAATCCGGTTTTTCTCCATATCTCTTAACATTTCCGTGACTTACTGTTCTCTTGCAAAGGGGATACGACGTGGTCTCTGTCTTATCGGCTGTGTATCACCCGTATCTATATGGTGTTTGACGAGCCCGGTCCTTCCCACGTCACTGTCGGTCTTCGAGAAGATGTCATGGAAGTTATGTAACAGTTGCTTAACTTTGTGACTTTCGAACTTGTTTAAATTGCCCTTACAATTTTCGAGTAGTGTCGATATATGTTCCTGCCACTTCTTATCACGTTCCTTTTCGTGTGCCTCTGTTTTTCTCAAAGATGCTACATGCTCGCACACACCCACCATGCAATTCTTATCAAGAATGATTTCTTTGTTACTAACGTTGATAATGCGTACTTTTGGTTTATCGGAAATCATCATCAGTGTCCTTGCTGTTATCCAGTCTGGGTGATCTCCAGAATCTTCTATTATAATGCAACGTTTACGGCATCCTATTGGTGATAATCTGATATCTACTAAGGTTTCTGATCTTGGTGGTAATACCGTTCTCCTTAAACAGTACACTGACCCCTGTTTTCCACCTTGAAGAAATACTTCTTGTTCTGGAAAACTCAATACTCCTTTTGCTACATTAAGGACGCACTGCTGTTTCTTCAAAAAGTCCAGTCCTATTATGCAATCATCAGTAATATTCGCTACTAAAACAGGGTGCGTGAATATCTTATCACCCATTTTCAAAGTCACATTCGTTTCACCAAGGACGAGTACTGGTTGGCCAGTGGCGGTTTGTAATCGGCATTGTGACGATCCTCTTTTCCATACTATGGTCCGAGGAAATAGCTCCGGTCGTGCAATGGTTCTTGATGCACCAGTATCCAATGTGAAACTGCAGGATTTACCATTCAGTTCTCCTTCTATAATGAGACTGTTTCCGTCACCCACTTGTGATACTGTTATAATGGGGGTTACATGTCGACCAGCCAGTACTCGCCCCATAGCCCTGGCTGTTCCTAGTTTAAATCCTCGGCTTCCACCTGTGTCCCAGAAGTGCTTCTTCCCTTAGCCTTCCTGGTACAATTGATCCGAATATGCCCTTTTTCACCGCACTCATAGCATGTTGGCCCTTGTCGGGGTTTCATTTGTGCGATTACCTCACGAATACGGTGGTGTGGTCGGCCATCTTGGCGTACTGCTTCCACCTCCAGAGCGTGTGTCAAGGCTGCCTTCAGAGTCTGATGGTGCCCCAGACGAACCGCAGCCCTGACTTCCGCATCTCGAATTCCATCAGTAAAAGCTTGCACCGTAGTAGCATCAATTGCCCCCGGCGTTGAAGCATACGCCCTCCGAACAATACGTTCTATTTCCGATGCCCATTGTTGCAAACCCTCACTGCTTTTCTGTGTGCGGTCGCGGAGTTGAGCCCTGTAAACATGTTCCAGGTGTTTCTCTCCATATCTAGACTCCAACGCTTCTAACAGACAGGCTAGGGTATTGCAGCCGCCGGAAATATTTTCGAGGATTTGGACCGCCTCACCACGCAGAGCAAGCGTAAGGGCGGTTACAGCTTGATCGTCGTCCCAATTGTTGCCTTTTGCGACTTTTTCAAACTGTAGACGGAAGGCCACCCATGACGTTGTTCCATCAAAATGAGGTACCTTGAAGGTCGGCAAAGCACTGGGTACCGGAACGACACCTTTAATAACTCCTTTTTGTACCTTCTCGTGCAAAAATTCTACTTCCTTCCCAAACTCCATGATGGTACTATTTAATTTCTCCATACGAGCTTCTTGCTGGTCCATGCGGGCATCTTGTTGTGCTGTTTTTATTTTAAGCTCGTTGACCTCTTCTTTGGTTGTTTCCCACTTTTCATTAAGTTCTAATACTAATTGCTGGGATTTTGCCTGGGATTCTGCTACGCTTTTAATGATTTGTGCCTGGGTTTCTGCCTGGGATTGTTTTATTTGAGCCTGGGTTTCTGCTTGGGATTCTGCTATACTCAGCTTTATTTGCGCCGTCAAGTGAGCTAGTAACGCTGAAAAATCGGATCCGCTGCCTCCGGGAATAGTGGTGGTAATAGGCGTACTCACATTCGTCGGTGTTACGACGGCCGCATCTACTCCGGGTGCAGGGACACGAATCGATTCTTCCTCTTGACGCGCCAAATCCATCGCTGCTTGTCGTCGCGTGCGTACTCTATCGTCTTCCCTTGGCGTGACCGGCATGCCGCTTCTGACACCAATTGTTACGGGCTAGGGGTACTTAAACGCCGGTTAAGGGTTACGAAGTTTATTGGCAACGAAGGTACAGTCGATTGTAGGCAATGACAAGTAGAACTTAGCTGATGTCGTACCGAAGTCTTCTCTTACGTCCCCGAAGTCCGTGTTGTAAACACACAATAACGCTACAGATGTTTCTTCACGTAGTACTTACAGTTCTCGTTATAATTGTCGCAGTAGGTCTTCTTTAAGATTGCTTCTTAACTGTCGCTGTTTTCGTATCGCTAGTCGAGTGTAGACTGACTGTGTGCCGGCGTCGCGGCGCCTTATATAGCCCAGCTGATCGAACATTCCAGATTCCTCCAGACGTAATAATAATAGCACATAACCTCGAGGTCACTCGGAAGTACCTACGGTAATTCCCGGAAACGGGTTTCTAGAAACTTCGATGTCGACACTTTGTTGACAAAACTGTTGAGACCTGTACCATTCGATAGGCCGTCCTAAGTCTAGCAATGCGTTTTATTATTGTACCTAGAAAATGTCTAGATCTAGGAAAAATAGGGCTCAAAAGTGACACACTGCATGTCACGCGATATTGAACCTTATGCCATCGACATAAGGTCCATTCGTAACAATATTGTATACACCGATCCAAGCGTGGTTTAAAAATGAAGTCTGATTTTTCTTGATATTTGAATGAAGTCCAAGATTCGCACTAACCACAAAATAAAAATTACCAAAGTAATAATCCTAATAGAAGATAAGCTATTTTTAATCCATTATAATCCTTGATAAACAACTTTTATTAAGATATATAAAACAATATTATCGACTGTTTCTCGGTAAGAAAGCTGTAACTCCTGGATAACGCTCAGATAATAATATTAATCTATCTAGATTATAAAGTAGAGGCCAGCTGTGAATGCCGTCGCATCAATTCTGCAAGGTCAAATAAGTTACGGTAGCAAAGGAATACCCAGAGGAGTAATATAAGTAATTTTCGTAATATTGGAACGGTTTACATTTTGACAGTTCGACAACATTCCTTTTTTTTTAAGATGGAAAATCATCAAATGACCTCTGCCACAGGGAAAGTCAAGATGAGTGTCACGTTCATTTTTCATTGGGCTTTTAAAATGATTTATAGTGTTGTTTACTAGACATAAATGCGTTATTTATGTAGAAGAAAGTGCATTCAGTAAAT
Organism: Sesamia nonagrioides; assembly: GCA_017933935.1. Taxonomy (NCBI): domain Eukaryota; kingdom Metazoa; phylum Arthropoda; class Insecta; order Lepidoptera; family Noctuidae; genus Sesamia; species Sesamia nonagrioides. Next base: position 22,040 of record JADWQK010000898.1, on the reverse strand, counting down.
AATTCATAAAGAACAGTGAAATATTGCAGCATAGTAGCCACATCATGACTTTGCCTCAAACCTCCCTCGTAAGACGGTTTACGCGGCCGTCTTTTTCAACATGAATAATTCATTACGTGACATTGGCTAAATGCACAAACCGTGCGAAGCCAAAAAAGAAAGAAAGAAAGACCTCTCCCGCTCTGAGCGGAGCGGAAGGGCGTGTCAGATTTTATAAACTAAAACCTACACGTGTTCCTTCACTTGCTTGTGCGCCAGGGCCATGGAATATCTTCCAAACGACCCGTAGCCCTGGCAGACATCGGTCTTCGAGAACTTTTTTTTTTTTATAAATTATAGACTAGCGCTTGACCGCAATCCCGCCTGATGGTAAGCAGTGATGCGATCGTTGATGGTAAAGCGCGCTAGTTTATTAAAAGCCTATTCACTCTAGCCTTGAAGACACTCAAATTGTATTCCGACGGAAACACCGCCGCAGGCAAGTTGTTCCATTCCCTTGATGTACGCGGTATAAAGGAGGAGGCGAAATGCTTCGTCCGGATCGTAGTAGTGTTAACAACGGAAGGGTGGAAGCTCGCCGTACGACGGGTCCTCCGATGGTGGAACGGAGACGGGGGAATTAAATCATGCAATTCCCTCGCACACACCCCAAAATGCATCCTATAGAACACCGAAAGGCTGGCTACTCTACGCCTGTGCTCTTGGCTTTGGAGATCGTCTCGAGTTAAATCAGGGTCATCAATTAGCCTCTTCGCACGCCCCTCCATTGAATCCAAAGTAGCCAGGTGACATTTCGCAGCACCAGCCCAAATGTGGCTGCAGTACTCCACACACGAACGGACCTGTGCTTTGTACAACATTAGAAGCTGCCCAGGTGTGAAGTACCGCCGGACCTTTGCGATGACGCCAAGTTTTCTGGCAGCCACCTTAGCCTTGGACTCAATGAACCGCCCAAAGTTTAACTCCCAAAAGCTGAAGGCAGTCGGTGCACTCCAAGGATACATTCTGAAAAGTAGGAGCCAAGGTGAACGGGCTCCTTTTGGCGGTCCTCTTCACGATGTGCTGACACCTCTTTAAGGCGCGCGTAAAACACAACGTGCCGTCAACGCGGACCTGGTCCTTACCAGGTGGCGAACTGCTCATTGCTCGCCGCTCGCAAGCCCGCAGCTACGATGGCCGGGAGTTCAATGTTGTCTCTCGACCAGGGCGTCTCCTGCGGCGGCTAGACCGCGACCGATGGTAAGCAATGATCAGTTGATGGTAAAGCGTGCTAGTTTATTAAGAGCCTATTCAGGTAGTTCAGCGAGTTGATGTAATGTTAAACCCTACAACACGACCAACGATGCTGCGCCAGAGGGAGATTGATCTGGAGAGCCTCCAGGACCTAACTCCCGACACAAAAACATTTGGCGCATCGTACCCGGCACACATCGCAACACAACTGCTCAGACCCGTCCTCCGTACGGCTTCACCAGACTTCATGCCGGAACACCATGAATCGCTTAGAGTGTTACGCAATTAGGGAGCTGCTTTTAAGATTAGGTTTGCTTCAATATGGTTGAGCTGAATGATGCTGATCCATACGTCATGTTCGTGAACGGACGCCGTCAGAGGGGACTGGTCATCTCTTAGCTGCCACGGCGTATTTTAATTTCTGGCTTGTAGATTTTTTATTTTTTTTGAGTTTTCCATAATGGACGCTCTCAGCGTACAATATATTTCTGCATCGTTCTCACACGGTTGTTTTCAACATGAATGATGTAATCAAATATTTGTAACAATAGCTTGATAATTTAAAAGAGTGTCCATGGAGTTTCTTGCCCGTTGTTCTCCATAGGTACCTACTCTTTGGAATGGGCGACTAGTTTCATCTTACTGACTGACCGACCTTCTGACAATTCAAAAGTGCTTGTAACTGGTTTATTTGAAATAAATGCATTGATTTTGAATTTTTTACCAAATCTGTGTATGGCGAAAGAAAACTAAACAGTGAACTAATATCGTACGGAACCACGGTGACAATGACACATGTGCGTCCGTGTAACACGTGCGCAACACCCGGTTCTAAGTTTAGACTAAGTTTATAAATAAGTATGCCGACTATTTTACGTTTTTTTTTTGTGTTGTTCAGCCGGAAGGACCTCCCCTGCGAAGATTTTTGTCATTGGCAATGTGTAAGTAGAAAAGGACAGCGAGAATAATGATAAATGTATGTGTTTCTGTTCGTGGCTTGATGAAAACTAGAGTTGCCACGAATATTCGGCTACTATTCGGTATTCGGCCTATTCGGCCACTTTTTTTGGAATTCGGTATTCGGCCGAATAGTACTTATTATTGGGCCGAATACCGAATATTAATCATGGACAAAATAGACACATCATATTACCCTACATTTGTATTTATTACCAAATAACAAAATTTTTAACACAGGAACAATTGAAAAATAACTAACAAAGGAACTTTTCTACAAAATCGTTGGTAATGTTTAATTTTTTTTAATGATCTGACAAAGCATCCCCCGTGACGTGTCTACTCGCAATAGAAACAAACGACGAAATGGCCGCACGCCGCACGCCCGCCCGCACACGTGTGAGACAGGGCGCGACACGATTTGTCGTATTAGTATTTTTACGCGTTCGACAAGCATGTACTTAGTGCCGAATATTCGGTGGCCTAATATTCGGCGCTTCGGCCGACATCTTTGCAGAATATTCGGTATTCGGCCAAATCATTATTCGTTGCAACCCTAATGAAAACACACGGACGAGTCGATCGGTTAATTTGACAGAACTACATAGACTAATATTTCATCTTCTGTCCTATTTTTAATGAAAAAGATAGAAAAAGATGCGCTGAAGTTAAATTTAGTTTATTTTCTGAACGATGGCGGTTTTATTTCTTTTTTTTTATTAATTATACACCAATTAATGTTCTTTCTAAGTGTATCTTGGACACCAATGACTGATTACAAGGTGAAGGAAAACTTCTTGAGGAAACCTAGACTTTAAGTCTGAAATCGCCAACCCGCATTGAGCAAGCGTGGTGATTACGCTCAATCCGTCTCTATATGAGAGGAGACCTGTGCCCAGCAGTGGGACGATAAAAAGGTTGATGATGATTCACTAATGCTTGACCACAATAAAAAATCTCGTCTTTTATACCGCGTACATCGAGGGACTGGAACAATTTGCCAGCGGCGGTGCTTCCGTCGGACTACAATTCGAGTGTCTTCAAGGTTCATCAAGGATTACATCTCCGCCGCTATCATAAAAAAAAAAATGCAAATTCACTTTCACATTTATAAGGATCAGTAGAATTCCTCGTAGGTTTAGCCATCTACATTCCAACCTCGTCTTAACTTATTTATTCATCATAGTTTAAAGTATCATTAAGTACAGATAATGAAGCGCACATTCACTTCTTCATGATGATAATCCGGCTCGAAGGACCAAAAGATGTTGGGGTTTTTCGCCGTTGACAATACCCCAGAGTTGTTGTAGGTAATTAATGAGTAACACTAAAACCACCAGTATTGAGCCGCACTTGTTTTATTTACACCTGGCCGCGTGACGGAGGTATATTTACGACTGAATTACATTGTGTTCAAGTTCATTCATTACAGGGTTGATATGATTTTAATCAAGTTTTTAATCAATGTCTTTTTTTTTAATCAATGATTTAAATCATTACATTTTTACTGCGACCGAGTCGCCCAAAAATTGTCTATGGACATCCCCCGACATAGATTACGGCGCGTACACGAGCAATTTCTGAGTACAGTTGCTTCTTCGGCTGGGGTCGAAAGAATATTTTCGGCATTCAATTTAGTGCACAGCAAAATAAGAAACAGATTAGGCACCGAGAAGGCAGCCAAATTAGTTTTCCTTTTGAAGGAACTCAATACTAAAAAATAATAAAGATTACTACTAAGTTTATTAATACTTACCATAAGTATTTGCTCATGTTTCTTTTTTAGTCTGTAAGTTATTACTTTCCTTGTATTTTTTTTTATCGCTACTGTTTTTTAAATTGTTGATTTTATTAGTAGAACTTATTTAATTACCTTAATTGTATTAATAACTAAATGAACTCAAAATTATTTGCTTTTCTTTTAATGAAGACCTGACTATTAAATTTAAAAAAAAGTCAAGAAAGTAAAAAAACTTCAAAAAAGTCTGATCTAAATAAAAAAAAGCTTAATTTAAATCAAATTAATCGGAATTTTTTTTTTTTTTTTTTTTTTTGATAAAATCATGATTTTTATCAACCCTGATTCATTATACAATAGCATTTTGCTGTATGAGCATTATTGGCTCGTACAGGTTTAGCCATCTACATTCCAACCTCGTCTTAACTTACTTATTCATCATAGTTTAAAGTATCATTAAGTACAGATAACTACGTAACCACAGAACTATTTAGTATCGATAACGTTATTGAGGTTAACGGAAGTACTACTCGAGAATCGATTGAATAAAGATCATTAGATGTCAGCACATCGTGACGGGGTCCACGAAGACCGATGCCTCCTGGGTCAGAGTTGCGGGTTGGTTAAAAAAGAAACCGTGGCCCTGGCGCACAGGCAAGTGAAGAAACACGGGTGAGTTTTAGTCAGTAAAAGTCGGCCCTTTTTTTTGGGATGGGAAATCATCAAATGACTTCTCCCGCTCTGGGCGGAGCGGAAGGGCGTGTCAGACTTTTACTGACTAAAATCCACCCGTGTTTCTTCACTTGCCTGTGCGCCAGAGCCAGCGTTTCTTTTTTAACCAACCCGCAACCGTGACCCAGGAGGCATCGGTGTTTGTGCAGATATCTATTTGAGGCGCGCGTAAAACACGACGCGCCTTCGACTCGGGCCTGGTCTAGGGTTGCCAACTATATTGTTTTGAACAGTATTATACTGTTTTTCACTAAATTATACTTTTTACTGTTGAACAAAAATAAAGTATAAAAAAATACTGTTTTCAGCATGCAAACACATTATGTGATATACATAAACGCTCACACAGTTTTATTTAGTCAGAGGCGTTCTCAGTCGGAACAATTCAAAACTTTTTTACGTAGTGATTAACTGATTACATTTTCTTTGCCTACTTTCACGTGGACGGTGGACTGGACCTCATTTTTGTTATTCAACTTTTATAAAATAACTGTGATAAGTTAAGTGTACAAAAGATGGAATCACCTTCTCCTCCTACAACGCCAAGAAAGAAAGCCAAGCTATTGAAGGTACAACAAAAATATAAGCACGAATAGGAATTATGCCAATTTGACTGGTTAACGAGTGATCCTCTATGCGAATTTAATGCTAAATGCAAAATATGTGCTGTAACATTTACCATTTCTCACGCAGGTGTTGGGCAGGTTTGTTTCTTTTATGATTAAAATTTAGTAAGTTGTGCGAGTTCCAAAAAATATGTATGTAAAAAATTAAATAAATGAAATACTGTTCATTTTTCTAAAATACTGTTTAATATTATTCACAGACCTGAATATCCTTTATTCCTTGTAAAAAAAAATGGCAACCCTAGCCTGGTCCTTACCGGGTGGGTTTTAGTCAAAGTCTAACAAGTCTGGGAGGTCATTTGATGATTTCCCATCCCAAACAAAAAAAAGGGAACTGGCCAGCACCCAATACGTAACACTATTACTACTACCAGTTTGAATAATTTTGAAGCATATTACTAATCCATTGATCAGTATATTTGAAGATAGTGTTTGCTCAACAATATAAATAACGCAATGTATGTTGTTGAACTGTCAAAATGGTACCCGTCTGGTTCTTCCTTTTTTTTTCTTTTTTCTTTGGCTTCGCACGGATTGTGCATTTAGCCAATGTCGCGTAATGAATTATTCATGTCGAAAAAGACGGCCACGTGAACCGTCTACAAGGGAGGTTTCAGGCAAAGCCATGATGAGGCCACTATGCTGCGATATTTCACTGTGCTTTATGAATTATTTACTGAATGCCCGTTTTACTACATAAATCACGCACTTTTATTTAGCAAACAAGACTATAAATAATTTTAAAAGTCCAATGAAAAATGAGCGTGACACTCATCTTACCTTTCCCTCCAAAACCTGCACGAAAATATTCAAGGTAAGTAATGGCTGCCGCGAGCCTTAATTATTGTGGGTTTACCTATGTTCATCAGTGTTGCCAATAACCAACGAACTGAATATTTTCGTGAAAAAATTCTAAGAGGGGTCGTCCAAATATTACGTAAGCAGATTCATTACAATTATTTACGCCCCCATCCCCCATGTCAGCAAAAGTAAGCAAAGCCCCCTCCCCCTATGCTTACGTAAACATTTTTCAATTATAAATGTATTATATCTTTTTTTATTTATAATTATAATGTTATATTTATTGTTAGCGCGCGGTAATTCCCCATAATCGGTTTTAGAGCGAGTACAAAAGTATGCATTACTTGCGGGAATCCTCGAAAATGCGTTTCGCATAATTAATGTGAGGGTTGCCGTTCATGTAAAAAAGTAAATAACTACCGATAACGTAATCATCATCAAGACTTCCCTACCCCCCATGTCATCCAAAATAAGCAAAACAAAGACCCCTCCGCCCCCCAATAGTGTTTACGTAATACTTGAACAACCCCAGACCAGTCAGTGTCCGTTTCACAACGCGTCCATTTCATTGCGTGTTCTCCCATAAAAGGCCGTTTTTTTTTTCTTTCTAGCTACAGTACCCTTAAAAAACGAAGATCCTCATCCTCATCTTTTTAGCGATCAGAAGTGGGATTTATTAAAGAAACAAATCAGGACGTTTCAATGTTCGTATATTAACCATATGAATTACAATTAAACCCAGATCTTATTAAATAAGATAACAACACAGGTTGAGCGTCCGTTGTCAAGAGTCAGCCACGAGCGGGTAGGCAACGCCTTTTATAGTGAACTTGAGGTGGGATTGCCGGTCTTCGCTAATAATCTAAATGGTTATTGAATTATGCACCTAACTATTATAGAAATGCAGTTCTTTTTATAAAAATGACAGCTTAGTTCGGCACTAAGTGGTCACTTTTGTATTAAGAACTTTGACTTAACCTCAATGAAGTTCGAAATACAAATACTGAGTCAAAGGTTAAGTTTGAAACTAAAGTTAGATTCCGTTTTGTAATAAGAGCGGTTAGACTTATTTGTCAAACTGTCGATGGAGAAAGCAATTTAGGTGACAAAGGAACGCGTCAAACTGCTGGTCACTAAGTGTTGAGTGAGGGAAAGAGGGTAATCTATCATCTATATCTGTATGTATCTGTCTTTTCACCGACTTCAAAAGGTTCATAACTCTTTTGTTGGGCTTGGTATAACTTTTTATAACAAGATACCAGTGGCGAAGAGTCCATACAAGCCGATTCCCACCGGGTTACCTTTCAAAAATCAGTTCCATATTCATACAAAAATATTTACATTCTATTTCATTAACAAAGTATTATTAATTAAATGCCTGCGCGATTTACAATAGCAATAGTAATTCTTAGCAATACCCTAAGTATCACATTTCATTTTATAGTCGTAAATTAATCAGCGCTTCAATTTTACGTACATTACATTAAAGGCAACTCGACGAATTACAGCCTACCTCGGTCAAACGTTTTACTATGAGGCGAAAAGAGACAGAGCGTGTCAGACCATCTCTTTCTAATGCTCGCTAACCGTCCGTAATTTTTGATAAAAGATAGGCTAATGCCGACCGGCTTGCAGTTCTCTCCTCTCCTCTATTAGAAAGAGACAAAGAAACCACTCAAACCACGGCACGAGAGAAAGAACACGACAAAATTAAAAAGAATTAGCGTTATAATGAAATCCTTCGCAAGTCATATTCTTTTTATTTTGGCATATTTTCGTGTTCCATTTCGTTTGGTTGAAAATAAATTATTGTTAGTATGTGACATGTGTTCGTTTTTCGTGTTTTTCGTTTGTTATATTTTAATATTTGTGTTATTTAAACTGTGACTGATTCTGTAAGGTAATTTAATCGCAGATTTGGTTAAATACTGTGGATTTTGTTTGTTATTATGGCTCTAATTCATATAGAGTGCTGCTCAACAGACTACCTGCTGAATGAACTTAAAGTCTTACGTCAGCGTCGTTAAATAAATTGGACACCTATGAGCTTTTTTTACAGCTCCAGAATACGTCTTTGAAAGACGCATTTTCTCAAGTTTCGACTCTTTGCAGTTTAATTCTGACCCTCCCCATTTCAGTAGCTTCAGCTGAGCGGTCATTTTCTGCTTTAAAACGCATTCACACGTATGTGCGAAACTGCTAAAAAGAGCAGAGATTGTCCGATTTGGCTATCATGTCAATTGAAAAAAATTTGCTTAATAAAATGAAAAGTAATCCGAATTTTTATAACAACATTTTAGCTCATTTTGTTAAAAAAAACAGACGCATTGCATTACAATATAAATAACGTTGTGATTGTGTATAATTTGCTTTATTTTTGTTGGTTTTGGATCGGTGTTTGTGTGGTTCGGTTTTTAACACTTTATTATTTTTGTCATTTTTTATTTTATTTTTTCTTGACTCTTATTCCCTAACAATAGGTACTTAACTTAGTACTTACTAACAAGCATGCATGTGTGGTATGGAGATGCACGTCGAAAAAGGCTTTTCTCAAAGCCGCTTTTATCATACTTGAAAGACACTGTTATCAAATCATCAGTCCCTTTTTGTATGGTGAAGGTGGGGCTTTTAATACTATTCTTATCTGAAGACCACCTCCAAGATATCCTGCAGTAGGTAAGTGTTTAAGTGTTTATTTTTTTGGACCGGCTTCCCTTTGTCAAAATTTCACCCTTCGCCACTGCAAGATACCCTCTGCTTTGCTCAAATTCAAGCTTTGTTCAAAGGCGTATAATTTCGTTAATGATTTTTATAAATGGCGTATTATTTTTATAAATTATAAACTAGCGCTTGGCTGCAATCCCGCCTGATGGTAATCAGTGATGCGACCGCTGGTGGTAAAGCGCGCTTGGATTGCGCGTTTGTGTTCTTTCTCCGGAAGTAGCTTACTGACACGTTATATGAGTTCATATAATTTGCTTTTTTACAATGCATAAATATGTGAGCTGTCACGCCCTTTATACCTGAGGCTTTTATTTAGGTAATAAGTTTCTACATAGGTATTTACATTTTTATTTTGATGATATAACGAATCAAACAACAAAAAAAAAAAAAAATCGTACGCCACACTATAGTTATTTTCTCGAAAAATCGCCCACGAGCATCCATCTCATTGGATGAGAAGACTCCTCAACTATCCGGAACTTCGGCCTCGCCTTCCTGACGTTTCCCCGTCAGATATTTCATTTTTTGTTTTTGCTTTTCTGGTATTTTGGCGTGGCTGGCTGGCACATGGTAAATAATTTCATTGTGTTTTCTTGTGTTCATTACTGTACCTATATAGTATTGTGTAAAGTCATATGTTTTTTTTTAAATAAACAGTCATGCGAAAGCCCTAGGAAGTGGTAAAGGGCAGTCGTTTTGTGGGACTGTCTTGATTGGGGTTAAAAAGTGCTGATTCTCAGCCTAATTTGAATTTGATTTTAGAGCAGACATTTAAGATCAAATACCTTAAACGAGGCAGTTCAAAAAAAGAACTTATTAATGAAGGTCGGAAATAAATGACTTTTGAATTTTTAAAACACATCTGCACTTGACAGCTAATTTGCCAGTGTTGCCACAAAAACTTCCATGTCACTTTTCCCCATCACTAAATTCACCTACCGGGGTAATTCACCCAGTTACAAGGGTAAATCTATACTAATATATAAAGCTGAAGAGTTTGTATGTTTATTTGTTTGTTTGAACGCGTTAATCTCAGGAACTACTGGTCCGATTTGAAAATTCTTTTTGGGTTGGATAGCCCATTAATCCAGGAAGGCTTTAGGCTATATAACATCACGCTGTGACTTATAGGAGTGGAGCATAACTAAACCATGCGAACGAAGTTGCTGGCGGCCGCTAGTGGTAAATAATTTCATCATGTTTTCTTGTGTTCATTGCTGTACCTGTTTTGTATAAAGTCATGTGTTTTTTTTTTAATGAACAGTCTTGCGAAAGCCCTCGGAAGTGGTAAAGGGCGGACGTTTTGGGGGACTGTCTTATGTAATATTGACGTTCTAAAAGTTCTGATTCTCAGCCCAATTGGAATAAATTACTTTTGATTTTAGAGCAGTGATTTAAGATCAAATACAAAAAAGAGGCAGTTCCAAAAAAAAGCCTTTTAATGAAATAAAAGGTTTTTGAGTTTTTAAAACTCATCCGACCTTGACAGCTAGTTTGGGAGTGTTGCCACAAAAACTTCCGTGTAATTTTTGCCCCAACACTAAATTCACCTACCAGGGTAATTTACCCAGTTACAAGGGTAAATGTATATGTATAACTGGGGATATAAAAACTACCAAAGTCATTGTAGTTATAATGTTGCTCTAGAAACGACTATCAATTCCTTACAATGGTTTGTCGGTATCAAATGATTGGTCGTTGGAGTATATCCTGTATGACTTCATAACTCAGAGATTATTTCCGTTATAGTAGACACGTGCGTCGTTAGTGGCTGTTAACTTGACGGTTATTTTTAACTGGAACTAGATCTAGTGTTTTACATGTTTTTTAACCGACTTCAAAAAGGAGGAGGTTACTCAATTCGACCGTATATATGTTTGTTCGCGCATAACTTCGTCGTTTATGAACCGATTTTGATAATTATTTTTCTGTTGGAAAGAAGACGTTCCCAAGGTGGTCCCATGATAAGGATATCAGGGTTTGGTGGTGGAAGACCAGAGAAAACAAGCGGAACTTTCAAAAATTGCAGGAGCGACTAGTGCATTTCTTAGCATTTTCGTTAAGTATTTTAAAGCACTACAATTTAATAAAGGTCTGGAGTAGATCTGATGATGGAGCCGGGAGACAGTCGAAGGAACTCCTCAACAATTCACAGCAGCCACCTTGTGTTTGGGCTCGATTAATTTGTATTGATAAGAACTTTACACCTAGATGGGTTGTGACTGTCATAAGAGCTCTGATGATGAAGACAAAGGCCAGTTCCGGGAACTCCTCAACGGTTTACAGTAGTTACTTTGTGTTTGGACTTAATTTATTTATATTGATGAGACCTTTGCACCCATTGGGTTAAAATAATGGTCTGCAGTAAATTTGATGATAAAGACCATAGCTGCAAGGGTAAAAATTAAAGTAAACAAAATTACGTCGTTTCCCAACTATATTTGCGTCAGCTTCCAGTCTGACCGGATGCAACTGAATACATAGTACTTTATTACCCTGTCACCGCATAAATATTCTAGACTGAGTCAATGGCCGTGGCCGTCCCTTGCTGTTCTCTCCAGCGACGCCTTAAGCCGAGGCACAGTAGAGACAGAACAGTAGATTATCTAAGGCCGCCTGCAGAGTTATTTGCCTACTCTTGCGTTGAACCATAGCCCGTACTGCCCCTATTTTGTTCCAAGCTATATTATGCCAGCGTGTGCGTGAAATCGCGTACCGACACGGCGCACGGCGCGCACGCAATCATTCAAACCGAGAGCGGCTCGTTTCTATGAAGATGTTTTACTGTCTGTCTACTGTGGCCGAGGTGCGTACCCCACAGGGGGTGTTGTCGCTTAGTTTTTAGTTGCCCTGGCTAGAGGCTTTAAATTCATTTAAGGCAGCCACAGAATAGTCCGGTTAAGTAGTCACGACCTCTCAAGGTCAACTACGAGATGCCACAGTAAAAAAAAAAAACAATGGCCGTGATTCCCTTGTTCACGAACTATATTAAATTTAAGTTCAATGCATCTTTTTTTTTTCATTAAGAAAAGGACAGCAGATGAAATGTCAGTTTAGACCTGTCAAATTAGTCCGCTCCGCTCCTGACGTAAATCGACGTATTTTTGGCCGCCATGTTTATAATCGCGTCTAAACTGTCTATGGAGTATCTTAATTTGACAAGATTAAACATTGATAGACAGAAGGCTTAGAGTCACACAAAGGGCAATGGAAAGAACGATGCTACGAGTTTCTCTGCGTGATCGAATCAGAAATGAGGAGATCCGCAGAAGAACCAAAGTCACCGACATAGCTCTGCGAGTCGCTAAACTTAAGTGGCAGTGGGCAGGGCACATTGCTCGTAGAACCGATGGCCGATGGGGCAGTAAGGTTCTGGAGTGGCGGCCATGTACTGGAAGACGCAGCGTAGGGAGGCCCCTAACAAGGTGGACCGATGACCTGGTGAAGGTCGCGGGAAGCCGATGGATGCGGGCAGCATAAGACCGGTCATCGTGGAAAGCCTTGGGGGAGGCCTTTGTCCAGCAGTGGACATCTATAGGCTGAGGAAGAAACATTGATACAATATTATATTAGATATGATATGCTCTACCAAATTAACCGATATAAATGTGCCGATCGGAGCAGCAGCCCGCACATGCAATTTTTTATCCTGCGTACATTTCACACGTTGGTACAGTGTGAGTGAGATAGGGCGCAATCTAAAGCATAGAGAAGAAAAGATGGCTAGTGTTTGTCATTTGCGCTGTTAGTGTTTGTCGTTTGTTTTTACGAGTGTATCGAGAGTAGGGTTGCCAGATAGAAGCTTACCAATTCTTCGTCGACAGGGACACTCGGAAAGAACGTCTAAAAAAGCTCATTCCAAATCCGCCGGGACAGTCGTCGACAGGGACACTGGCAAGGAACGTCTTTTAGAACAGAGCCCATGATGTCGAGATATGCAAAATCATGACACAGGGAGGAAGGCAACCACTTCATTTAATTCGTTGCTAGTTAAAATCCGGGACATTTACCGCTGATTCCGGGACAAGAGGCAAGATTCCGGGACAAGCCCGGATTTCCTGGCGGTCTGGCAACCCTAATCGAGAGTGACTAAGGCAAGAGATTAGAATTATAATCTTTTGTACGCTTCAAGTTCTTATCTACCTTAGTTTAATATTATATCAATGAGATTAAACTAAAATGTTATCTTTTATTTTTTCTTTATGAATAGAAAGTTTAAAAAAAAAAAATTGTTTATTTCAGGTAGGTATAAAGATGCACTAACTTAAAATTAATTTAGTTCGTGAACAAAAGTATCACCGCCATTATAATACTAACTATGTAATCCTTTGATAAACATGTCCAGCATGTCACACAGTTCTTCACAGAAACCACTCCTGCGCACGTTTTCCTCGTGTGTATTTATAGATAAAATTATATTAGTAATAAATCAGTACTTAACCTTCTCAGAACGTGAAGGTAAAGTAAATCATCGTTATTTTGAATCTATGGCATTTGTCACTGCACATGCGCAGGCGCATTGCATAAGTAATGTATACTCCGTTCGCGCCAGTTTTAGACAAAAGAGGTTTATACAATATGTAAAGAAAACGCTGTCCGACACACAAGGATAATGAAGGTTAGGTAAACACATGACCAAATATAAAATTTGACGTAATCATCGTAGTAACAATACTAATGAATTTTAAAATAATCTTTATTTCCCGCGAATTAATTCCAATTTCCCGGAAATTTAGTAATATTTAAAAAGTGACAACACCATTTTGACGGTATTATTATAAGCGATGCGACCACGTGCCGCGTGCCCTGCGCCCCGTATATTTATTTTTTTAGGGGGATTTTTTTTAAGTTTAGCCCGGCTTTGTATCCATTAGTAGAATCAGTTATCGATACCTAACAATACCTTCACGGATCGGACAGGGTTTTCTTTACATATTGTAAAAGCAGAGATGTATTAAGATCCAATTTTCGAGATAAATTGAAACAATTTTAATAAATGCTTACTAATATTATAAATCTCGTCCAAAATACCCTAGTGCCTCAAGACAAATTTTTTTAACTAACGTGTGTTACGGGTGATGACATATGGATCAGAAACGTGGTCTCTCACTTTGGGCCTCATAAGAAAGCTCAAAGTCGCACAGAGAGCTATGGAGAGGGCTATGCTAGGTGTTTCTCTACGTGATCGAATCAGGAATGAGGAGATTCGTAGAAGAACAAAGTCGCCGACAGAGCCCAGCGGATTAGCTCTTAGAAGTGGCAGTTGGTGGGGCATATAGCTCGTAGAGGCGTAAAGGCTCTTGAATGTCGACCACGTACCGGCAAGCACAGCGTCGGACTTCTTCCACTGACTAGGTCTGAACAAAGTCACAGGGAAGCGCTGGATGCAAGCTGTGTCCAACCGTTCTTTTGGGAAATCCTTGGGAGGCCTTTGCAGTGCAGTGGCCTTCACGTGGCTGACATTTTTTTTTTATATAAGTTATAAACTAGCGCTTGACCGCAATACCGCCTGATGGTAAGCTGTGATGCGATCAATGATGGTAAAGCGAGCTAGTTTATTAAGAGCCTATTCACTCTAGCCTTGAAGACACTCAAATTGTAGTGTGACGGAAACACTGTCGCTGGCAAATTGTTCCAGTCCCTCGATGCACGCGGAATAAAAGAAGAAGCAAAACGCTTCGTCCGGATCGTAGTGGTGTCAACAACGTGAGAGTGGAAAGTCGCCGTACGACGGGTCGTCCGATGGTGGAACGGTGATGGGGGAATTAAATCATGCAATTCCCTCGCACACTCACCAGAATGAATCCTATAGAAGACCGAAAGGCTGGCTACTCTACGCCTGTGCTATTCAACGGATTAGGATGAAATCTGGCACACAGTTAGTTTATAACCAGGAATAACACATAGGAAAGATAGATAGAAAAGGACTAGATAAAATATTAGTTTAGGGATTTAGTCCTGTCAAAATAAGATTATAGTCAGTTTAGACTTGATTAAAAACACGATTGATCGTGACGGAGATTGATCTGGAGTCCCTCCACGACCAATCCACACCTGCCATAATCCCCCACTTGGCAGTCGGATTGGGGATCGTAGTAATTTGATATCCCACATGGGATGGGAAGCACTGCTGCCTGCTAGAGTTCCCTTAGTCGCCTCTTACGACACCCTCGGGAGGATATGGGTGTACAGCGTGATATTACATAGCCTAAAGCCTTCCTCAATAAATGGTCTATACAATACAAAAAGATTTGTCAATTCGAACCAGTAGTTAAAGTTCCTGGGATTACCGCGTTCAAATAAACAAATTCTTCAGCTGTTGGTCAGGATTAATAAGCAGGATTAATTTTAAAATGGCAACTCAGTTCGCGGTAGTTAAGTATTACGGGAACGGTCGTGAGTTAATCACATTCCAATCGTGTGTAATAATAACGCCTTGAGAAAATACCTGTAGACCCGTTGCCTTGCAATATTAAACATGGCTGCCAAGCGTTCACTGACATTTGCATTCGATTAAGCATTTTGGCGCCTTGAGCTGCGATTGTGCTCGCCAGCATTATTCGTAATTTAAAATGCAGATTTTATATTTTTTTAGCATGCAACATTTATATCATAGACATTTTTTTTTTGGTTCATTTCTTTCCGTTCGGGCGAATGGAAAAGGCAAAGGCATAGTACGCCATACAGCCAAGTCTTCAGTAATTTTTTTTTCTTCATTAAATATCTATCCTAACTAATCCTAGCATAACTTAACCTAAACTAACTCCTTTCGTTTTACGCGTTTGGACGATAAGGAGCGGTTTAGCGTAAAGATATGATGAGGCCACTATGCTACAATATTTCACTGTTCTTTTTGAATTATTCACTGAATGCACTTTTTACTACATAAATCACGCGTTTTTATTTAGTAAACGACACTATATATAATTTTAAAAGTCCAATGAGAAATGAGCGTGACACTCATCTTGACATTTCCGCCAAACCTATCATAGAAATTTTTTTTTTTGGTTAAATTTTTTCCGTTCTTCTGAACGGAAAAGGCAAAGGCATAGTACGCCATACAGCCTAGTCTTCGGTAAATATATTCTTGAGTAAACTTCTATCCTAACTTATCCTAGCTTATCCTAAACTTATCCTAACTAATCTAACTCCTTTCGTTTCCCGCGTTTGGACGATAAGGAGCGGTTTAGCGTAAAGACATGATGCGGCCACTATGCTACAATATTTCACTGTTTTTTTGAATTATTCACTGAATGCACTTTTTACTACATAAATCACGCGTTTTTATTTAGTAAACGACACTATAAATAATTTTAAAAGTCCAATGAAATATGAGCGTGACACTCATCTTGACATTCCCGCCAAACCTCCTTATATCATAGACATTAAAACTCTTCTACACTGACAGTTGACTTTTTACTGGAAATAATTAAAGAACAAAAAAAGAAGGACACTTAGAGGTTGAATGACTGTTTTATTCATTGTGAAATACCTATATTGCCTCTTGTTAGAAGGATAAGAAATTAAATATGGTTAAACTGTGTTAGTAAGGAAATCTCTTCGAAAACATATGGGGGTTTATTGATAAACGATAATTAAAATTCAGAGCCGTTGAAACGTCAATAATGTATGGTGAAATAGGGATGTGCCTAAGGTAAGAAAATCAATAAAATAATTAGTCCGTCTTATAGATGACTAGCGGCCGCCAGCAACTTCGTTCGCGTGGCGTTAGTTATGCGCCGCTCCTATTGGTCGTAGCGTGATGACAGATAGCCTAAAGCCTTCCTGGATTAATGGGCTACCCAACGCAAAAAGAAATTTTCAAATCGGACCAGTAGTTCTCGAAATTAGCGCGTTCAAACAAACAAACTCTTCAGCTTTAGATATTAGTATAGATGTAAAAAAAAATAAGCCCCGTATTTTTTATTTTGTCGAAATTACCAAAAACTATTATTTATTTATTTATTAAAACTTCATGCACAATGAAAAAAAAATTGCACAATGGCGGACTTAATGCCTTAGGCATTTTCTACCAGTCTACCTTAAGGTGATGCAGAGACAAAACATGGTAGGTGCAAAGATATACAAGAGAAGTTAAAAGAGAAACACAAAAAAAAATATTATAATAAATACATACATACAAAATATAAACAGTAGAGGGAGATAAAAAAAATATAGATAGAGAAAAAGAATAAATTATATGTTTGATGAATCTGCCAATTTCTTGCGTAAGTATTCCCGAGCTTTAATTTTAAAAGTGTACCGACTGGTGGTATTGAGATATATATAATAGCGTATTAAAGTTACGGAGTGTGGACTAATTACGTCACGCAGTGGTATATTTTGTACCACGGCGTGACAATATGCGACATTTCAAGCGACATTTCAAATCAATATATCTTCCTAAGTATTTGAATGAAAGTAGAAATAAAAAATACGTGTTCAATAATTTTTATAAATCTCTCTGATGGACATTAAATTATTTTTTAGGACACAACCCAATTTTCACTGATCAACTAGTTCAGTTTAAGCAACGTGTATGAATAAAGGGAGTCGAGGCGACATCGAGAGAGAAATCAGAGTGCTGTGGCAGAGTGACGCCACCATTAGGCCGCTGCCTCGAATCTTGCGGGCAGCGGGGCGGCGGCGGCAGCGACGCGGGAGCCGTGCGGGCATCGAAGACCCGTTCTCGCGTCACACGGTCTCTATAGCCGCGTAGTGTTGTGTTCACGATTGTGTCGACGAGATATTTGTTCTTATTCGAGAAAGAAATGTCTGAACAATAACGGCAACATCTTTTGATTCAAATTTATTCCTAACGCTCGATCACCGCTCGCTGCCCTCAAGATTCGAGCGCGAGAAGTACACCGCTCGCTACCCGCCACCGCCCCGCTGTTTTCGAGAACCGGTTCGTTTGATTTTACGCATAAGATTCTGCCGCTCACTCGCCGCCGCCGCCGCCGCCGCCGCCCCGCTGCCCGCAAGATTCGAGGCAGCGGCCTAAAGGTGCGTATTCTAAATATAAAATTAGAAAAAAGGGCTACAGTCATAACAATAGTGATTTTTACGATTTACCCGAAATTTTATTCGTTTTAACCTGGCAACAATGGAAGGGCCGAAACAATCATACTCTATGGTATCACGTAACACAAAAGAGTTTTTAACACAAAGTTATCATTTCATCGCTTTCTAAATAACCGCAATTGTATTCGAATGCATTGTTTTTATTTTCCGTTTTAAGACTATATTAGGGTGTATAGAGGTTGAGTTACTAATTACATAAAAACATATTTTGAAGCATATTGTTAATCAATTGTTGTTTGCATTCGAAAATTGTTATCGTCTTCATCTCTTTCTAGAAGCCTTTTTCAGCCTTGGAATCCATGGCCGCTTTACCAGTCTAATTGCTGATTTTGGCTAATCTGCGATATTTGTCTTGCCGCCAAGCAATTCGTCGTGTTCCGACATGATGTCTGGTGAAGCCATACGGAGGACGGGTCTGAGCAGTTGTGTTGCGATGTGTGCCGGGTACGATGCGCCAAATGTTGTTGTGTCACTTGTGTCGGGAGTTTGGTCGTGGAGGGTCTCCAGTTCAATCTCCCTCTGGCGCAGCATCGTTGGTCGTGTTGTTGGGTTTAACATTGCATCACCTCGCTCAACTGCCGTCTTCTTTCCTATTCACTCAGTTTTTTTAGTGAATAGGCTCTGAGTAAACTAGCGCGCTATACCATCAACGATTACATTAAAATACAACAACAATGAAATATCATTAAAATGGAAATGTACTTAAATAAGTACAAACTTATTAAGTACCTAAATATAAGCCCCAGGTATAAAGGGCGTGACAGCTCACATATTTATGAATTGTAAAAAAAAAGCAAATTATATGAACTCATATAATGTGTCAGTAAGCAAATTCTGGAGAAGGAACGCAAACATTGTCTTGAGTTAATTAATTAGAGCGACCAGCTATTGTTATCATTTAAGTAGTCATTTACAGAATATTATGCCTTTTAACAAAGCTTGGATTTGATCTGTGCGTAAGTCTAGCAACTTAATGTTTAATTAAACATGTCCGTATTTGTTAATCAGGTTGCGATAAAATCCTTATAGCATTGAGGACCTCACGAATAGAGCCTATGGTTAAATAATATATCCGATGGACAAATACTTTCAAATTGACAATTTCAATTACAAAAGTGGGGTAATTAAAATTTTTGCTCTAACAACTCCAGAACAGAAACGGAATTCACGAACGCGCCCAATTTCGAAAATCGAAACAAAAAAAACGCGGGCGGTTAAAATTACGTCATCGTTGACTTTAATAATACCAACTTAAATTTGCTTTTGCGAAACTTGTTTACCAAACCTTATTGTATTGAAATACGGTTACAATTTGAGTGTGTAATTGGTTTGGCAGGAGTGAAGTTATCTTTGTGTTAAGATATGACCGTAGTTGGGTGATCTCACTATGGCATTCGGAAAATTATTAATGAACGCAATTTTGAATCATTTTTTTCCTGGTCCATGAAATCGATAACGGTGTTATCTGTAAATTGAAAAATTAATCGATTATTAGATTGTTATTCCCACGAGTATCGAAGAAAAAGTTAATAATTTCTCTCCAGGGTTGTCAACTGGAAAAAAGCAAATTCTACTAAAATAATACGAAATCAGTCACATATCCGTCAACTAAACATTTATATGACATCAAACTAATTTAAGAGACGGTTGGTGCAGTAGCTGGGCGATCGACTGCTGCTTTGCGTGTCGCGGGTTCGATTCCCGCATGACACAATTATATGGCCTATTCATGGTCTGGCTGCTTGTGTGAGTTTAAATGGTTGTAATCGCACCCATGATAGAAGAGAAATGCCTAGTGTGGGCAAAAAGCATTGAACAAAAACGCATAATCAGCCCATATGGCCAGGTAGAACGCTCAATACAGGTGTCATCTCTGTGAGAAGGAAATTCAGAGGGTCATAATCCGCGGCCCAATGTAATGGAGGTTGTCGCTGACCTGTCGACGGATTTTCGGTTCCTGGATATCCGGTCATCATCATCATCCCAGCGTTAATCCCAGTCGCATCCGAAGCCTTTTCAGCTTTGGAGTCTGGGGTTCGTCTTACCAGTCCAAGTGCTGATATGGCTAAACTTCGACATTTTCCATGAAGCGACTGCCGTCTGACCTCCACAACCCGAAGGCGACATCGAAGCATTGCAGTTAGACCAATTGTAGGACTTTTGGGTAGGGCTCCAACAACCCGTAACGACTGCCACTAGATGTTCGTAGGGCAACCGGGACCAACGGCTTAACGTGCTTTCCGAGGCACGACCAGACCAGTACAAATATTCATATTCATGCATACAAATACTTGCACTGTGCTGGGATCGAAACCGCGCCACCTTGCGCAGCGGCTGCGTCCGCTACCGTTACGCCACGGAGGCTGTCCTTGATATCTTTGTGTTCCTGGATATGCGATATCCTCACGATTATTTTCTTCGTTAGACAGCAGTGTCTGCTTGGGCTCTGTCCTAATCCACGACCTGATCTTAATCTGTCGTAATCCACGACCTAAAACTTCAATACTACTTCAACTCTTCAATGGCTTCTGTGGTTAGATACCACAATTTTGCCAATAACACGTGTAACAAATTATAGAAATTTGTTAAAAAAAAATTCACAACAATGGCGGATATCGCCAATGACAGTTGAAAAAACGGCCGCGTCAGCCGACTAAGAGGAGATTTGATACAAAGCCATTATGTGGCCACTATGCTGCGATATTTCAATGTTCTTTATGCATTATTTACTGAATGCACTTTTTACTACATAAATTCCGCGCTTTTATTTAGTAAACGACACTATAAATAATTACCCGACTACGGCAAAGCAAAAGGAGGGTTATGATTTTGACAGGCTATGTATGTATGTATGTATGTATGTATGTATGTATGTATGTATGTATGTATGTATGTATGTATGTATGTATGTTCATCTGTTCCCTCGTAACTTCTAAACTACTGATCAGAATTCGACAAATGATATATCATTAGAAGCGTCTTAATTGTCCGCTGGTTATAGGCTATATGGGGTTTCACAAAATCTACTGTGGCGCCCTCTAGCGGACAAAACATACAGAGTAAAAAAATAAAGTTAAGATAAATATGCCGTCTTTGGTATCATTTGAAAGCGCTTTACTTGTACATTTTGAATATATATATATATTGCTAGCATTTGCGTGTGACTTTACCTGTATTCATGGGCTGGTTGCATATAAATATATAATTCACATCTTTTCGTTCATTGCTTCTTTACTACTTATCAGAATAAGACCACTGTAGTACCATTAGAAGGGCCTTGATATTCTGTTAGTTATGAGCTATAAAGCTTGTCACCAAATTTAGTATTGCGCCCTCTAGCGGACAAAAAGTTCTAGGTATGTTAATATAAAATTAAAATAAATATACCGTGTTTGGTATCACGTGAAAGAGCTTCACGAGTGCTTTATGCTTGTACATAATTACAAGAATGCTTTAATGATGTTAAATATGAGCGATAAAAGTAAAGCGCGGATCACGGGAACTGTGAATCGCTTTATGCAATGTAGAGCAGTGTGAACATTATTAGAATATGTAATGCACTAATGAAAACGACATAAGCTGGGAGTAACTCCACGCGGTGAAGGCGGAAACAGTTTGATAACTGGCTAAAACTCCCATAAAAATGTCCTCTGCACTATATGCCTTCGGGCTTATGTTGTTATATGTGCGTGTAGATGTAATATGTCAAGTACCTGGTTTTTAGTTCATCAGTTTAACTTTTGTTAATAATATGCGCCACAAATACACTTTAACACCAAAATAGTACAAATAAAAAAAAGTTAAAAAACTAAAACCCAACTACGACAAAAAACGACGCTGAAAAAATTTTCATGTTTGGAAAGGCGTAGTCACACGTTGTCAAGGTGCTACGGTAGGTAGGTATATGTAACGTATGACTACGCCTCTCCAAACATGAAAATTTATCTCTACATAGTGAATGTTGCATACTTCAGAATAGTATTGTATGACATTACTACTGTGTCCATTTACTTGCAACTACATTAGCAACTTTGTTCAGTTCAGTATTCTGAAAATCTTGTTTTATACTTTTTCAGCGTCGTTTTTTGTCGTAGTTGGGTTTTAGTTTTTTAACTTTTTTTTATTTTAAAAGTCCAATGAAAAAT